>JAJEJO010031753.1:0-16839 GCA_020662805.1 Glaucomys volans
GGGGGGGCATTAATTACTGGTTACTGGAAGAGGGCAAAGGGAAACCAGTACTGAATCCTGAATCCGGAACTACAAAAGTTTGAACTACAGCCTCAGACTGCCCTGTGGGAAGGTTCAAAGCTCCAGAGAGCTCTAGTAGGGTGGGAGGAGGGTTGGTGAAGGGAGAGGAACCCTTCCATCCCCACCCCCAATCTCTCTTCTAGGCCTGTACCTGGTTCCCACCCCATCCCAGATGAGAATATTCTTTCCCACCTGCAGAAGTGAGCTGTCTGCCTGGTTCCCCTCCTTCCAGCCTTCCCATCCACCTTCTACCAGCCCTGCTCCCCATTTCTACCCTCTTTTCTTCAACTCTCACCCTCCTGGACTTATTATGGTCATTGCCCTTCCTACTACCCTGATCCTCCCAGGTTTCTGAGCTCTTGCAGGAGGGTTGAGGAGACCTCTTTGGGCCAGTGCCATATGACTAAGTAGACACAGAGGGTTCAGATGCTTCCCATTGGATATCAAGTCTGTCTTTGATTATTAAGGTTAACAAAATATATATGCATACATGCTATTAATACTTATTAAAATACTAAATGTCTCTTATGCAGCCATAAATATACAGAGTTCTCATTCTAGGTTTGCACAGCAAATTCAACATGAATATCCAGAAAGTAAATGCTAGGAGATACCCCCAAAATGTACTCATGCTTATCTACATTATTACAAAAATAAACCAACCAACCCCAAACTTTCTTTAGGCTCCTATAGCTTAATAGTAAGGAAGTAACCTATCACATGAATAAAATACTTCACCAAACAAACACATACAAATATTTTTACCTGGATATTATTATTAAAAGTATGGAAATAAAATCCTTTGGAGGGCTCCTGCACTTAGCAATGGCTTAATTGGGATGGGGAAGAGGTTCTAAGGCATCTGCCTATGATGAACCTTGTATCTGGTCCTGTCTTCTTTTGTGCTTCCCCTCCTGCCTCTTGCCTTGCCAGCACAAGGACCTCCACCTCCATCTCTGCTCTGCCCTTCACCTCGCTCTGCCCCAATTTATTTTTTATTTTTTCTGATTACCTTTTGCCAGAATCCAAACGCTCTCTGTACACCACCCCCAACCCCATCTCCTTTCTAAATCTCGATCTGGTTTCTCTTTAGGAAACATGTTTCAGTACAAAGCGCTTCCCTTCTGACACCACTGAAGAAAAATATGTGTCCATTGTGTGTGAGGCCTTATTGTGCCTGGATTACCATACTGACCGTTGGATAACCCATATTCCTCCCCTCCCCAGTAACAAGCTGCTGGCTGAGAGACCTCAGCAGCTCCACAGATTCTGTGCTGCATTAAAATCTCACCTCTCACATTCCCTGGATCTTCCAAGGGAGAAAAATAAATGAGAGAACCAATTCAGAATTTGGAGAGCAAAGAGAAAGAAAACAAGGGTCATTCCTTTGCCACTCTCAAAAGTGCAGTTTTTTTTTTACATGTATGTGTTTTGTTTTATGTTGTTATTGTTGATGATTTAGGGATTAAAAATTGCATGTCTTTTTCCTTTTCCTCAAATAAATAGACTTTCAGATGGTATGCAATCAGGCAATTCATTTCATTTAGATCTTTCTACCCCCTCCCCTGCCAAAACTTGAAAATCCCAAATTAAAACAAGACTCTTTCACCATTTTTCTTTTGTGTGTGTGTATGCGCGCACGAGTATGTGGATATATGTGTGTTTTTCTCCCTTTCTAATGCCAGCAGGCCAGGCTAATATATGCAAAAGAATATGCAAATACTTAATTGATTTTTTCTTAAATCTCTTGTCAGTAAAAGTAATGAATTGGTCTAAAATGATTTTAATAACCTGGACGTGTCACCAGAAAATACTCAACCTTTTTTTTTTCCTCCTGGAATCGCTTATAGTCTCAAAAGAAAAAAAAAAGCAATCATGGAATGTTAATTTGCCCCCCTTTAAAATATTAAAGATGAATTTCTCTTGTTTGTTCTGAGACCATAGGCAAGGTCCTCCCGTGGATTTCCCCCTCCTTGCCATGCCTTCCTTGAAATTCAATTTTCCTCAAATCTCGTTTAAAGTGGCTTTTTAAAAAGTGGCCGCATTTTAATATTGGTTAGACAGACTGACCTGCATTTCACCTCGGGTGTTTGACTTGTTCCAATAGGTCACTGCCATGGGGTTATTGATGGGGAAACTCCATTGAAATTTGTCTCTTCGCAAATGGCCTTTAGATCTTCCAGCGAGTTCAATAACTAGTTATAATGTGGAAGGGGAAAAATGAAGGCCCTGGGCTAACGAATTTGATGTTTCATTTTTATGCTGGAGAAATTGTTAGTTAGAGGTTTGGTTCCCCACCCCCTTCTTTGCTCATCCCAGCCTCATTGACCCCCCACAATCATCCAAGGCTGCTGGATTATAATACCTTTAAAAACTTGGTTTGGGTTGTCTCTTTCTCTCTTGGACGCAAACTTTACTTCTTACTTTAAATATTGTTTTGTTCTTAAAAATTCTGAAGTGTGGATACAGGAAGCATGCTCTGCTGGAGGTTTGAAATCTGAACTTCTTTGTCCGGAGAAGGGCTTTTAAAGGAGCCTAAATGTTGCTTGAAGAGATCTAAAAATTAGGCTAGTCTTAGTTTACTGAGTGCTGCCTGGCCCAATGCTCCCAGAATTGTGGAACGGAAAGGAATCTGGAAACCCTTTTAGGGTTTGATGAGGATATCTCAAGATGCCCTAATCTATTCTTGGCTTCTGACCTGCCCTACCGGAGCAGGCACCCAAGACCAAAAAAGGCAGAGGCTGGAAAAAGCTAAGGATAGAGGGAGAATTTCATGGACTAGAGAAGGGAATCCTAGGTTCCCTCCTGGGTTAGTCAGAATATATGGAGACATGGTCAGGTAATAGCTTGCCAAACTGTGCTCCTCCACAAGGAGGGTGCTCCCGGAAATCTCTAAGACCAAAGACAGTGCATTTTCATGAACTGAAGAGCAGAGAGAAAATGACGGGGTTGATGGAGATTTTATAAGGGTCCCCCCTTTTCCCCTGGAATTTTCAAGTGATGGGAGAGGAAAGGGCAGAGGAATGGAGGGAAGGTCTTTATTCTATTCCTCCTAAACATAGCCAAGTTGGGGAGCCCTTGACTCCTCCAGATAAACCTCTGTGAAAAGGGACTGTGCAGAGCCCAGTCTCCTGCGTCTGACCCAGACATACCAGACCATTACCATTATTAACCTCAGCAATAACAAGAACATCTTCCTCTCACAAAACAGAGCTTATTTTCTCTTCTTGTAGGAACTGTTCCTTCTCCTTCCTTTCCCAAATGGATCCAGTTTCCTTATCCCCAAGTTTCCCCTTTAGCCCACTGGCTTCCCACCGGCCTCCAAACCTGGCCCACAGATCAGAGTCAATCCCAAGGAACACCTTGAATCCTGGGATGGTGGGATCAAGGTCAAAGGAAATTTAAGTCCCTGAAGCTAGGGTGCTACCTCCCTCCTTCCCCTCAAACCCAGAGGCAGCATCTTGGTGCCAAATCTGGGTTCTCAGACAAACTTGCCTCGGCAAATCCGTGGCACCAGTGGGATCTGGGGAGCAGCCTTCAACTGCAACTGTGCATCTCAACCCCATAAGAATGGGGAAGCCGGAGAAGAAGCTATCCGCGACCTCAGGATCTGCTTGGGAGAGGGCACAGACTCTGCTCTTCCCAGTCAAGCAGGAATCAATAGCGATCTGTTATAAACTTCCCCGCAGCAGGTCCGCGCGCTCCAGCCGGGCGGGCAGAGACATCCCCACGCCGCTCGCTTGCCTCGGCCCGGCCCGCACTTTAGCCGCCTCCTCGGAACCCAGGTCCCAGCCTCGGGCCTCGCCCCCTCCCTATTTTAGTTACGTAATTGATTTTCTCTTGGGCCGCTACAGGACGCCTCTGCCTCCGACTATTTAAATCTTTGGGCTCCCTTTTTGTATTTCCAAGTCCTCCCGACCGGGTGTAATTCAGAGACTGCCAGCCCCTGGGGCGGGCGGCGGACGCGCACGGTGCGGCCTGGGTCGGGGTCCCGCTGCTGCGAGGTCCTACAGCCCTACAGTCCAACCAATTGGCCTTGCCACGGTGTTAGGCGCGGCCAGGTCTGCAGCCGCCTCACGGCGCGGTCCTCTGACAGTGTGGTCTTCCCCATTGGCCTTTCTGAATTATTTTGTGCTCTATTATTCTCTGATAGAAAAATAACGCTCCCTGTTTGGGTTATCACTTCATGTCTGGCCTCAGAGCTGGGATCTCTGCGTTTTTGTCTTCACTCGAATAAAGTGTGTAACACATAAGTCTGCGCTGAGACCTAAGGAAGCAAGGACGCCTGACTCCAAGCTCTCAAGGAACTCAAGTTCCTTTCCCTAAACACCTGAGCTCCGCGCTGGCGTGTGATAAGCGCCAGGAGAAGCAAATTCGGCCACGACTTCGCGTTACTCTGCGCCAGTGGGGCCGCAGAGCTGGCGGTCCTGGCCGCGGTCCTTCACCAGCAGTGCGCGGTTGGATTTGATTTCCACTCCACGGCCCCAGACAGAGGCCCCTCACCCTGGCAGCCCCAGCGGGCACCCGGCAGCAGGCTCCAGGGGTACAAGAACAAGCGGTTCAGCCCCCTGCACCGAGGGGACTGAAGGTGAGACAAGGAAGGGGAAGGGGGAATTTAAATTTAGGACAAGAGTAGATTTAGGGTGGGGAGAGGAAGGGAAAGACAAGAATAAAAAATAGGAACACTTGCTCCCACTGTAGCTGACTTCTTTCCCTTTCCCTCAACCAGGAGAAACTCTTTTTCCCTATCAAACTGTTTGTTTTCCGCTTAATATTTCATTTACATACAACAAATAAACATGTCTCTGCTTATTTTACCATGTCCTGTGCATTCTTTGATCCTTTCTAATGAGATAACAATGAGTTACTAGTAGCAGTTTTTTATGTATGTGTGTATTATGTGATATATATGATCTATATGTGCATGTGTATATATATTTATATCTATGTTTGTATACATATAAATATATTTATTCTCCCCTCAGGGAGAGGGGGTGTTTGGAATGTCTTTCTCACTGCAGAAGTTCAGTGAGGCTCAAGTTGGTCACAACCTTCTCCCAGTCCCCGGACCTACAACACCCAAATTCCTGCCCCCCAATCCCTTCCCCCACATCAATGTTGCTGGGTAAATAAGAGTCCGCCTGCCTGGCTATTAGGATTCTGGAGACGTTGGCATCTGTAGAAATCATTAATCAAAGCCGCAGAAGCCAAAGGAGCGGAGGAGTTGGACAGAAAAAATCTTGGAAATGATATACAGGAGCCACCAAAGCATCAATCCCTGCCGATAAGAGCACGACTGCAGGGAGCCTGCTTAATTGGGCTTGAGGCACCCAGAACAACTGGAGAGGGGGCACCTATGGGATGTACAATGACCCTGGCATCATTTGGGTACCCTACAAAAATATGTGGGACTTACCCATTTCTCCAAATTTCAAAAACCTTGTTAGGGTGGTGGGGTGGGGAAAGGAAATCTATATACCCCTCACCCTGGGACCCAATAGGAACTACACCAGAGGGCTCTCCACTTTCCTCTTTGCCCCTTCTCTGTAGTGACTGCCTTTGCAGGTTCTGCAAGTTGGGGAACATGGGTTAGGACTCCCAGTCACAGAGACAGCCTGGAGAGAGGCAGTTATCTCTAGAGTGGGCAGATAACAGTTGGACTAGAGTTGGAGTTAGCCTTGGCAATAGTGACAGAATCACTTGTTTTAACAGGCAAAACATCCAGAAGATATTCATTCCCCACCCCACTCACCTGACATCTTTATAGATCAAGAGAGACAAATACAGAAATGCAGTAAGTTTAAGTTCTTCTAGAGGGAGATCTACACCTACACCCAGATATGTGCATTTTAGAACTATCTCTAAACATATATTCAAACATTTTAAGTTGGCAGAAAAATTGCAATAACTATACAGTTCCCCAAATATATAGCTTCAATATATAGCTATTTTATGGACCCTTGAATAAATCTAGATAAAAATTTCAAAATAAAGATTGAACAACACATACATAGTTCTTTCCAATTGAGGAAAAGAAGCCCCACCATTCATTTAGATATTTGGAGAAAGCTATACCAATACATGCCAGCAAATAATCCAAACTTTATAGAAAGATTGGCAATGTGCACAGAGGAATCCAACAGAGGACTATGTTCACTATGGATCTACGTATCTAAAGATCTATAAGTTTGCATTTAAATGTGGAGCAGAAAGAAATGTGAAACATACATCCTGATACAGACATAGAACAATCTACAAATACATTTTCAAGTATACAGTTATAGGAGTGTTCACCTCTCTACAGAGACACATGTATTTGCTGGTGTACTAGGAACGGATAGATTCCCTGGTGTTTGCAAGTTTGGGGTGTCCCAGCCCAGATTTCTCTGGAGAATGGTTCAGGGAAAACTAGAGCCTTCTCAAGTACTAAGGGGAACCAGGAACTCATATAATGTATGGTTTCCTGCATATAGGAGTTTTTCACTGGCAATGAAAATGAGCCCTGATGTCAGCCCAAATTCCTCCTCCCCCACACAAAGGATCCTGATCTGATGTAGCCCACACTCTAGGGGAGGCATCTTAAATTCTTTTTCCTTTAGTTCTCTAGCCCATGGATGAGAGTGGGTAGGGACCTGTGGAGATTGGGATGTCTTTGGTAGGAGAAGGCTCATTATAATTACAAAATAGAGCCATTTGGGTAATATATATTTTGTGTGGTGACAGCTTGGTAGAGAGATATGTGAGAAGGCTGTGGGCTTTCACACACACACCCCTGTACCCTCTTAATTACATGAAGCACAGTCACAGACTTCAAATAGTTTCCTCCATTCCTACTGTAGTAGATGAGGTATCTATATTCCTCATTCGTATCTCTTTCATAGCTCCCAGGAGTTCTTTCTCTTCCACACCCAAGATTCCTACTTGTCAAGAAGTTGCTTAGGGCTAGGAAAAGAGGTTATAGGAAGACAGAAGCCCCAGAAGAGATAACCCATGGGAGTCATGGTATCTGCAGACAGGCTGAAGTCTTTTGCCTTCAAAGTTAGTTCCTTTGTGATTAAAAGGTTGAGGGACAGAGATCTGTACTGCAAAAGAAAAGGAAAGGTTGCACAATTTTTACATCTGGAACTTTGGAGGAGGGATCATCAGCTGGCCCTATTCTTATTGGAGTAGAGGATTTGGGGGATTCAGTTTTTTCCTCTCTGGTTTACTGAAGAAAGGAAACAAGGAGGAGCCTCAGGTGGGTTTGGGGAAGTGCAATCCAATCTTGTTGGCCAGCTTGGGGAGAGTGATTTATAAAGCAAAACCAAAGATGCTACTTCCTGAGTAGTCACCAGATCAAAACAGCCTCCTCTAGGTGTTTATGACCCTATCTCCACTTCCAACAGGAAAATCACCCTCAATAAAACCTTGGCCCACACCCCTATTCTCCACCCAAGGGAGGGGGGAGGCAATCTGAAATGAGAGACCTGACCTTTATTCCCTTTAAAACACACACACACACACACACACACACACACACACACAGGTTCCAGTCAGAAAGTTGACTATTTTAAAGAATTTTTTTTCTAGAAAAGATTTTTCTCTAATGTTGGAGCAAAGAAACAGCCCTGAGGGGTTTGGAGCTTGAGCCTGGAACAGCACAAAAATGTCAATTACTTAAGAGTCTAGCTTCCTAGGCCCCCATGGCCTTACGACCTAACACAACACAACTCAGTCTGGGCCAATAGGACACCAAGGGTCCCTAACCCAAGATGTCCTAGCTGCTACCAGCTAGGGGGCAGAAAGAAGGAGACTCAGCACTTGTCCAGGGCTTAAGGGGTGGAGGTGGGGAGGGCAGGACAAATGTTTCCAGACTGCACTGATGAGCAGAATGGAGTGGGAGAGGATTGGGCAGTTGGTTGAAGGCTGATTTACTGTGTCCAGCTCAGGCTTTTCACCTCTATCAAACCATACTTAGATACATACATAAGTTTCTTCATGCTCAGCTATTCTGGTGTTTAGGGACAGGGAATGAGAGAAGTAAGGATCTCTGGAGAGCAAAACCAGCCTGCTCTGCCTCTTTGAGACCTATGATACAATAAGAAAAGGTCTCAGGAATATAAGCTCACACATTTCATCTAGACTAGTTTTTTTTCTAGAAAATAAAGGTCATAGTAGAATGGTAGAGATGGTAGAGAACGGTTAAGAATCATGGTAGAACTAGAGAGGTAGCCTTTTCCCTACACCAACTTATCATACCTTCTAAGGAATGGTCATCAGAGTTGAACAAGGTTCTGGGTAACTTAATAACCTAGTTCAATTGTGTTAGGCCCCACAAAGTACACACACACACACACACACACACACAGCCACACAGCAAAACAAACTTCCCCCTTTTCCACTCACTGAGCCTTAGGAATGGGAGGGGGAGATGAATTCCAGGGTTCTGTTGCTGAAGGACAAAGAGATCTCTATCACCACAACTCAGACTCTTCTGGTGATTCCTTGGGCTCCTGGGGCCCCATCAAAGGAAGATTTTATCAGGACAAACCACTAGGGGTTATAAGGACCCAATAAAAGGGGGAGGGAGGGAAGGAAGGTATATGACTTCCTGTCCCTCTAACAATCTAGTCTTCTCCTTATATTGAATCCCTAACCCAACAAGCCCTAGCTGAGCATCCTGATTACAGATTTTCTTTCTTCTCCACTTCCAAGGGCTTCAGAAGCTCTAGTTCCACTGTAGAGGAGGCTCCCAAAATAGCAATATTCTCCCAATAAAAGAGATTCAGAGTTAAAGCCCAGAAAATGATGTTTCAGCATTCCTCTTCTCAAAAACAGCGAAACAGTTACAGACCAACAGCAACAAAGAAACAGACAGTTTACTTGACCATTAGGAGGGTTTGAGACCCTCTGATGAATCTTTCTCCCCAGTGCCTGCATGGATAGAGACAAACTCTCCATGCCTCTCTCTCCTCTTTCATCATGGAATCTGGTAAGCCCAGTGTGAGAAGTCCACACTGAAAGTGAAAGCCAGTCTCAGACAAGGCTACCACATCTTCTAGTAAGGAAAAATGATTATGGGCTTTAATTCTAACACATAAAAGGGGCAAATGGAGCAGTGTGGTTAAAGGTGACTTAGGGAGTGGGGTCTCAATGATTTCTGAGAATAGTTGTCCTCTTCCTGATTTCTAATCCGAATCCTTCCTACCTGGCCTGTGGCACTGTCCCTAAACCAGCCCTGCCCAGAAGACAGACAAACAAGCAGGAGTGTTGACAAAGCTTAGCTCAAACCCAGCTATCCCCGCTATTCCAACATCCTATCCTTAATGCCTCCAGAGAAGGACTTAGAGGTCCAGGTGGCACAACCTTTCAAAACCCCTGCTCTTTAGTTTGAGGAGTATAGGAGATCAGGAAGAGGAGGGGAAGGAACCCAACCAGAAAACTAGCCCTGGAATAAAACCCTGGCGATGGGGTTGGTGGAAAGAATGCCCAGGTCTAGACCTACCAGTGGATTGGCTCAGGACCAGCCCAAGTGTCAGAAAATGCATGCATTTCTGTCATACATGTATGCTCTCTATGCTATCAGATGACTCTTGCTAAACAAAACAAAACAAAACAAAACAAAACAAAACAAAAAGTCACCCTTTGCTTGCCCTGATCTGGTTCAAGTAAATACAACATCAGTGATGGTGTCCTTTGATAGATATTGGCCAGGACATAGGATCATTACCTAGTATATTATCACTACATACATATTTTACATATTTGTTATTTGTTACTGGAGATTGAAACCAGGGACTCCTACATGCTAAGCTCATGCTCTATCACTGAGCTATACCTCCAGCCCTATTATTACATCTTGTTAGAAGAAAAGAAAGGGAAGGGGCTTAAACAAATTCATCAACTCATTAATAAGGAAGGTAAGGAGGGTTCTGATTTTGTGACCACTATTTTCCAGAATTCTTCTCTTAATGGGTTGAACATTATTTGACAAACTAAAAAGTTACTCCACACAATTTTCAAAATGAATCTCCACTTTTGCCCCCTTCCCCAAACCCTTCTCCAACCATACTTGAGGCAATTTGATAAAACTAATGGTTCCTGGAGCATTTCCAGAAAGATAAATTAAAAGGGGTATCCTTTATTTGCCCCCACCTGCCCCCATGAAGATCAGAAGGAAATAAAAACTTCTAAAAGGTAAGTGTATAGGGAGTAATCTTGGTCACAATTTGAATTCATATCCACATTTGCACTGTAGCCTAATTAAGAGGTGAACTGTATAAAGCCCAGAAAATTGTCTGTGATCATGCTGGCAGATGGGAAGGTTCAGAGTATACTCCCACAACTTCAGCTTGAACTTAAAACTTGACTTTGTTAGAAACTGAGGACACAGCCAAAGATTCCACAGAGCTGGTGCAGGGACAGAGGGATCTGAGACAGAGTAGAACCAGGAGCTAAGGGCATGGTGAGAAGAGAGAAAGGAAGGAAAGGAATGGAGAGGAAGAACTAGACAGAAACCCAGGCACTCTTTTGCTGATTGGTTGGTTGCCATGTGACCCTGCCTAACGCATTTCTCATTGGTTGCTTAACCTCTTCTAGGGTTAAAGAATGAGGAACAAAATTAGAGGCCTTATGGGTTGGCTGGGGCACCTTAGTATCTGATTTCCTACCCATTCCCCTCTAGGGATGATCAAACACAGGTGCCTCAAAGGGGGTGGAAAATGAAGAATCTCAGACTCCTTTTGTGTTTTTCTCAGTTCCAGGTGAAAATAACAAAACAGTAAAACAGGGATCTGACTGAGACAAACTATTTAAGGGGAGGAAGATCTATTGTTACAGGAAGAATGGGTGGTATTTAAATGGGGGTTTTGAGCCTAAAAAACAGAAAAGGGGGTAAGGAAGTTATTGAATACTTCAAGAGATGCTAGTTATGTAAATCTGTGAAACATAGGAACACACACAGCCCTCTACACAAAACGGGAACAAAACTGAGACTTGGCTAGGGGGTTGGGAGAGTGGTGAAGTCTTGCCAGGGTGTGGGACTTTGGTTCTGGCTAAATTCCTGGCTAAAGACCACTAAACTCTCTGCTAGGGCCCTGGGGAGGCTTATGAGAGTGGAAGAGTCAAATTATAGACCAGGAAAACTGCCATCTCCCCAAGCTTGGATGGGGAAAGTTTCCAGATACCCTCAAAATTACAGATTGGTGGGGAGGAGACAGTTGAAGAAAACAGGTAAAGTGGGGAGGAGAGAACCCAGGAGTAAACACTTTGAATGGGCTACTGGAGAGAATCCTCTGGGATCCTAATGCTTCCCAGGGAAACAAAGGTCTCAGGGAAGAGGATGAGGGAGGTCAAATCTTGGAAGACAATGTTTCTCACAGTGAGACTCTGCTTGACTTCTGCTTTTGGGTCTCTATCTTCCCAGAGTCTGCCTAGTTATTTCTACTGATTCTCTTTCCCTTGTTTCTTGGGCCTGGGCATCTGAATGGTACTAACAGCATTCCCTCTTCATCACCCAAATGCACCTTTCCACAAAGGCAGTACCCAGACCCCTGTGGCACCAAGGCAGCCTCCCCTTCAGGAAGTTTATCCCCTCTGCTCCCTGCTTTCCACCTCCTGTTGGCCTTCCCCCTGCTTCTGAAGGAGCCTGAGTTCACATGTTGTCACTTTCCTGGCTTAGCTCCCGGTGACAGTGACTCACAGAGTGAGTATGCACTCTCAGGTGTGGAGGACATGTGCCTTCCATGCCTGATTCTTCTGATACTCCTCCCTAGAAAACTGAAGGCAGGCCCCCCAGCCCCCCAGGATTGGCCCCAGAATACAATGCCGAGATTGGGTCCTGTTACCTCCATCCCCTAAGGATCACTCCTCAGGATGGAAAGCTTTTTTAGTCTAGCAAAGATATTGTCTCCATTTTCTCCCATCCAATACACATTATACTACATTCACAGAGAAAAATCCTCTAGGCCTCATAGGGCCTAAGTTTTACCTGAGCCAAGGACTAGAGATGCCAGGAAGATCCCAGCAGCTAGAGGCAGGGAGAAGCATGAACTGCACTGGCCCCAGACAAAGACCCCAGACTTTGGAGACTGGGACTGCTGCCCACCCAGGCCTAATGGTGAGGGACGGAGGAGAAACTTTGGGAGCAGTCCAGGCAGCAGCCTTTGGGTCTGAAGCCACAAAGCCCTCCTTCCCTGCCTCTCTCCCCAGCTTCCCTTTCTGCCTGGATTCTGGGCCACTAGCCAAGGGCTGAACTGGCCCCTCCCTGGAACAGGAGACCCCAGAGGCACTTTGCACTTGTGTCTAGAGTTTACACACTCCTACAAACAACAATCAGAATCAACCCATGTTTCTGCCGCTGGCTGTCTTCCCAACTGAGAGGGAGAGAGGAAGACCTTGCAAAACTCTAAGGAACCATGGCTTCTTCCTGGTTTACATCCAGAGAGAAAAAGGGGTAGGGAGGAGAGGACTGGTTTGGGGAGAGAAGTTCCCCTCTTCCTACTTCCTAATGCTTCCTCTCCTCCCCTGGCCTGGGGAGGCCCTCTTCCCTCCCCTTAATGAGTAGGAACTGCCTTCTTTCGAGTGGTGGAGGCGGAGGGGGGGAGTTAGGTAAATGGGAGAAAGACTCTGAGAGAAAGAGAGAGAGAGGGAGAGAATTAACTTACAGCGTTCGCCTGGGATTCATTTGCGAAGATGTAACCTCTCTCACCATCATCCCCAGCGCCGTAATCCCCTCTAACTGCCAGGCCCTCTGTCCTAGCATTAAACCTCACCAGCAGCTGCGTGGCTGGACAGTTAAGATTATATATGATGTAAATATATTGTGGGTTTGTCAGCTCTCCCTACACCATAAAACTTGGTTTAATGACATCACGTGGTCCCCCAAGAGCCACTCACGGGCTTGCCTTCGGGCCATTCACATAAATAACCTCCAAAAGTTTCAAACTCCTAAATTCACATAGAAGCTGTGCCTATTTTTCTAATGCTCAGTTACACTAAAAAGCCCTCGTGCTTCTTATTTGCCCCACCCCCACACCCCCTTGCAGGGTGGGGAGGGGAGAGAGGGTGGACATTTATTTATTTATTTACTTACTTGCTTACTTATTTCCATAAGGACCTGTCGCCTTCCTGGTCGTGTTGATATTTTTTCTTCCTATTTTTTTCCTCCTCTCTCCTCTAATTGCTCAGAGTGGGCCGTGTCCCCTCTTCCCACTCCCCCGGGAAGGTAAGTCACGCTTCTTCCCCTTCTTTCTGGCTGCCAGAGTGGGTGGGTTCCAGGGAAAAGTGGAGAGGCAGGCTCCATGGTCTCCTTTTGGGACCCAGAAGCCCCTTCACTTACTCCTCCAGAGCAGTGCCAAACCCTGGTACTTGGAGATTGTTCCAGGAGGCTGGCTGGTGGGGCAGTTTCCTCTAGACCGTAAGCAGAAGCTTCTGCTCAGGGAGAAAGTAAGGGTCTGGGCCTCACCCACCCCCAGTGTAGGGGAGTAGATCCAAGGCCTGTGGCTCCTTTGCTGCTGCTGGCGCGGCTGCCGCTAAGCTGAGGCTGGGCCTGGGTGCAGGCCTGCAGACTGTGACAGGAGGGAAAAGAGCAGTCATCTCCCCAAGCCTGGCCAAGCTGAGTCAGTCCTTCTGCTCCTTCAGGGAAGGAGAGGCCCAGACCCTGCTGGGAAGAGGCAGTCAGTGCCAGAGGGACTGGTGCACCTTGCCTAGTGGGTCTGAGCAACATTGCCCCAAATCCCAGTAAAACCCTTGGTTCTCCCAGGTCTGTCTCCTGGGGAGGAAGCACAGGCCCTCTGCAGCCTGGGAAGCTGGTGCGGGTGAGTGCAGGCGACATAGCCTCTTAGTTAACTGTTACCCACCGGAGAGACGCCAGTGCTTCTTCATGCTTCACTGCTCGCCCAATAGTTTTACTCAGCATGGAGAAAAAATTAAAATAACTCCCTGAAGAAAATTACACATTTTATTTCAGAGAGGGAGAGGGAGAGGGAGGAGAGAGAGGAGAGAGAGGGAGAGAGAGAGAGAGAGAGAGAGAGAGAGAGAGAGAGTGAGTTAGACTTTTAGTACTGGGCTGACCCGCTGTATGCTAGTTGAGGAGAGATATCACTGGTGCTCTAACCTGGCCCGAGTACAGTATGAACGGGAAGGGTAGTAGCAATGGGTGCTAATCATGGGGTGAAGAAAGGCTCTTGGGTCTTCTAAAAATGATAAACTGATAGCCTAGACAGTAGGATGCAGCATAGTCAGTCCTTACAATAAATCCAAGGAGCATCACCATTAATAATCATAAATATTCCCCTGTCCCTCCCCAGAGCACCTCTGCTCCCTTCCTTCTTGGCTGCCATAGCATCTCCCTAGCCCAACTCCAGACCCCCACCCCATCCGAGTGGGGGGCCTAGGCTTGGCTCCAGGAAATCACCCCATTGTGGGAGGTGGGAGAGGAAATGCAGTAAAGTTTTATGGACCCACCTCACATTTGTTTCTCCTATAAAGTGCTTCCTCCCCCAACTCATCCCAGGAGCCTGGAGGAGAAAAGAGCAGAGCCTAGGCCTAGGCTAGACTCAGATACCACCTGAATTAGCTGCCTTTCCTCTCCCTAGAGGCCACCGTCCCCCTTCACTCAAAATCTGAGACTGAGATAAATGATAGCAAAAAGACATGTCACTGGCACTGGTCTATACAGCTCTTATCCCAGTTAATTGTTCTGCATAGCCCTACACCCACCCTAGAAGGAGAGAGAAACCATTTGAATATTTCCTGCCAGGAAGGTATACACTGCATATTGTCTTCCCTGTCTCATCTTCCCAGTATCTTAGAAAGCTGAAGCACATCTAGGTCAACTTCCTCAGCACCACTTTGCCCAGCAGTACCAACTCTCTGGGAGGTCCTTCGGGAACCAAATGGGTTCTTAGACTAGGGGCTCAACCCTCTTATGCCCAGTAAAACCCAGGGACCACCTAGCCCTAGGAGAGATCTTCAGAGATCCATAAGGGCCCAAGTCTGAGCACGGCCGAGCTACTGATCCTCCCTATACATTAGCTCTGGTATGGAATAAGGGCTACTTCCAGTTTAGAAGCCTCAGATACACCCAGCCAAGGTGGAAATGAACGTAGAGGCCTGAATGTCCTGGGTAGCCACAGCATGGGAAATGCCAGTATGGGAGGACCAGGTGCCCTCTTCCCTGGAGGTCCTTCTTGGAGCTAAGAATGAAGAAAATAACTCACGTTTACTCCCCTCTTCTTGCTGTCCCTAGAAGCACCTAAAAATATTTTTTTAAAAGGAGAGGCTTAAAGACTGTAGGCCTCCTCTATACCTCTGAGCTCATTTAGATACTTTCCCCCAATATATGCCCTAAACAGACAGGAGCCACTGCATCTTTAGTCCTGTTCTCTCTTGGTCTTTATTTGATATGACAAAATATAGTTTCAGGAACAACCCGGAGTCAATAAATAGTTGGGCAGGAGCGATGAAGCAGGAGGGAAAGAAAGTCATGGCAGGAACTGTGGGATGGTATGGAGCCTCTAGGATCACTTGCTGGGGTCCTGTGGCAGGAAACCCCAATAGCTGAGTTAGCTAGCGGGCTGGGTCTGCGAACCTAAGAGGGCGTGCAGCAGGATCGGACTGGATAGGCTCCTAGTCTTTTGGGGAGGAGAGATTTGGAGAGGATAGGGCAACCAGAGGGCCCTAAGGTCATGTTCAGTCATCTCACCCTTTCATATGCAAATCATTAATAAGTGAAGACCGAGTTTAGTCGCTATAAGGAATCGCCCCAAATCTGGCAAGAGACTGCCAGGCACAAGCACTCTCCCACTAGCTTGCAGGCGCCTGGCCCGTCTAACAGGGAACAAAGGATAGCTCAAGGCCCCAGGTTGGGTCGAGGGTCCTGTGGTCCGCCGGGCCCACCTAAACTCAGGCGGGCTGCACTGGGGCTGCGAGCTGAAGAGGCGGCCCAGGCTGAGGTTTGTTCAGCACCAGCCTGTGGTGTGCCGCAGCCCTCTGGGGAGGCCCTGCAGAGTTTGCCCTGGGCCCTGGATGTCCAGCTAAGCTGAGCTGAGCTGAGCTGAGCTGAGGGGAGATGGGGCAGTGCCGGCAGCCTGGCGGGAACCCTCGGTTGATGGGGATACAGAATGCCAAGTAAAAGCGCTTGTCTGTGAGGACCGGGAGCCAGTGCTCCAGCCCCCGCCCCGCCCAAAAATATAGAGAGAAAAACCGAAAAGAAAAGGCGCAAGGAACCCAAGCCGGCTGGGGTGCTCTCTGCGGGCCTTCCCACTGACTCTAAAGAGCCTCTTTGCTTTTCATTTTGGAATCTTTCTTCCATTTCATCCTGCGGTTCTGGAACCAGATCTTGATCTGTCTCTCGTTGAGACACAAGTTGTTGGCGATCTCTATGCGCCTGCGGCGAGTGAGGTAGCGGTTAAAGTGGAATTCTTTCTCGAGTTCCAGAGTCTGGTAGCGCGTGTAACTGGTTCGGGACCGCTTGCCGTCCGTCTCTGGAACATAAATCCCCCCAAGCCAGGAAGGGGTGAATAGCGTGCAGCGCCCCAGCGTCCCACCCCAACCCCAGGCCCCCCACCCGCGGCCGGAGGGAGAGGAGGCGAGAACCACAAGACAGGCCCGGTGGGCCGCAGGCGGGCCGACCCAGCCCAACCTAGCCCGGGAGAGGCGCCTCCGCCCAGGCAGGAAACTTTCCACCGCAGCCTTCACTCAGCAGCCGAGGGGCTGAGGGGGGGTGGGGGGAAGAGGGAGACCCAGGCTCGGACCGAACAATAAGCACCCTCGAGATCCGGGCACCGGGGACCCCCC
>JAJEJO010031754.1:0-10974 GCA_020662805.1 Glaucomys volans
TCAGGTGAAACTAGGTCTCAAAATTTTTTTAATGAAAATCTAAAATCATTGGAATTTAAGCGGCAAAATAGATGTTCACAATCCACGGGTGACATAGTCTAAGGCTCTGGAGTGGCAAACTCCTGGAATGCCGGACTTGAGCTTCTGTTCCCTCCGACTCTAAAGCTAAGGGCTGTGCGATTAGACATTCTTAGCAAAGGAACCAGCTCACCGGAACTAGCTGAAGCCGGAAGGGCTTCTAGTGAAGCTCAACTGGAATTGTTAGAGGGGAGGGGAGACTGGGGCCTGGGCTCTGGGGTGATGGAGGGACTCACCAGGCACAGCAGGCAGGAGAACCCCAGGGACCCTGTCCTTTGGGTGGGGTTCCTCCCAACGCTCCAGAGTCAATCATGCTCCCCACCCACAACAAAGTGATCAGGCAGCAACTGTCCATGTCCTTGTGCGTCCAGCTTTCTTATTAACGTCCCACATCCCTGCCTGTCAATGGAAAATCAAAACCACCTCCACCACCAAGACTGCTCAGGCCTGCTGGGAAGGTGGCCCTTGGCTGGCCTCTGGGCATTGGCCTTGAGGAAGGTTCCCATCCCTGGAGGGCAGGAGAGAGGTTCCCTGGGCCTCAACTGCTGCCACCAAGAGTGTGTTTGTGCTGAGCACCTGCTCTCCTCCCTGAGTCTGGAATTCTGGGAAGAACCAGCCCTAAGTAAAACCTTCAGGCACTAAGGTCTGAAGAAACTCCTCGGTAGACAGGTCGCAGAGGTGTCACCCCTAGACACTGGAGGAGTCCAGCCTGGGTGACTCCAGGGGAGGGGCTCCTGGAGGCCCATACCTGGCTATTCTCCCTGCCTCCCATGGGCCTTGCCTCTGCTGGTTGTGCTTCCAATCTTTTTGATACAATCAGTCGTACCTGGAGTGCTGCTGTGTGCTGCGTCTTCGTGGAAAATCACCAGACCCAAGGGTGGACGTGAGGACAGCCAACACCCCCTCCTGGCAGAAGGAAGGCTGGGATCTTTTTTTTTTTTTCCCTATTCTATGTCAGAAAGTTGACTTCCAACACAGAGCGCTAAGAATGAGTATGTAGCTATATAATTAATGTGTAGCAAGAATTTTGTATGTGTTACAAAATCTGGTTCCCTTTCCTCCTGGGGACACAGCTAGACTGTCCCTCTCAGCTGGCACCCGGGGACCTTCCCGCTGACAGATCTGTGTCCCATGTGCACTCTCCCCACGTGCAGGCCACTGCAGCAGGGGGGCTGAGCTGGGCCAGACTGGGGGTGTGGGGCCTGTGGGGAAGGAGCCTGGGTCCTGGAGGGACTCGTGAGAAGAGCAGAGGCTGCACCTTCTCTTAGGGTAAAACCTTGGGCTGCTGCGGTTTTTCTGTCCCTGTAGTTGACATTGCCTTGACAAACTCAGGGAAGTCTCGGAGAAAAGATGTTGTATACATGGACACCTCGTCCCCATTGCAATTAAAACTTAAATCTTTTGGAAAAAATAAAAAAGAAAAGTTCCATAAACCTTTAAAAGAACGAATTTCCATATCCCATAAACTCAGTTTTTTTAACTTCAAAAGAATTCAGGGTGTTCGTTTTTTGCAAGCACACCCCATGACAGTCATGATGATGTCAACGTTTCTGAACTGGGATTCTTTAAATAAGAGAGAAAAAAAGAAAAGAAGCTTACAGAATACAACAAGAAAAACAATGTGTCTCGCCAAAGTTCCTTCAAAAGTCTTATAAAAACTCTATTAGAAAATATACCAGATTCCATTATCTGTTATTGGGTATCACAACGTTTGAATATTTAAAACCTTTCATGTTAGATAAAATAGTGTCTTCCTTCTTTGTGGATCGTTTGCTTTATTGTGTGTTAAACTCATAAACAACAAAAATATCTGACACTCACTCTAAAAGGCTCCATGATATAAATATGCAGGTGACTCAAATGCAGATCCCCCATGAAGGGAGCAAGTGTGAAATTGAGTTCTTCTTCACTCTAGGCCCCAAGTGAGGTCATTGTCATGTGGACACAACTGTACCGTCCCTGCTGGTGGGATTTCTAACTCCATTAAGCACCCTGTTGTCCTCCACGTACTAACCTCCTGTCACTTTTCAGAAACCCAAAGACATCCCTTGAAAGTTTGAGACGTGTTTAAAGGATCATGTGTTAGCTGATACTGAATCTTTCTAGAACAGCCCTAACTGGAGCTAGAAAAATCTCTAAATCCGATGCTTTCGCAGATTCTGCTCTAATTTTGCACGTGGGAGTGAGCAGAGGTCACGTTTAGACTTCATTATTTATTTTTGATTGGCACCTGATACTTGCCCACGTGGACAAGGCACAGTGTGCAGTTTGGATTCCTGTGGACACTGGGCAATGATCAGCTCAGGTGAATCAGCGTCACCTTCACGTCAGACTCTTAGCATTTCCTGTGGAGAGCACCCCCAAGCTCCTCTGCCCTGGGACAGCCTCACACAGGCTGCTCCTGGCATTCTAGGCTGCAAGCCTGGATGGAAACCTGCCCCTCCCCATCTTACCAGGACCGTCCAACATCCAGGAGCTGATTGTGGAGGCTCAGAGCTCACTAGGTGCCTAGAGTCCTCCCCCTCCTGAATTTGTGCGGTAGAAGGGTGGCTTGCCTGTCCCACTAGGCTGGAGGGGTGCATTGGAGGCTCCTGGGACAGCACTGCAGCCGTGTCTTAGCGCCTTTTCCTGGTTGGACTCTTGGCTGTTTTCTTAAATGACACAGCCCCCCTTGTTCCTGCCATTCTCTGAGCCTCAGGGCATTTTTGCATTTGTGAATTCTGGGAGTAGGCTCCCTTTCACTGCTTAAGCTACTTTATTCCAGGCTCTGTTCTAATGAAAAGCAGATGAGTGAACAGCGAGGAGAGAGGCAGCCTCAGGCCGATGCGTGACAGCAGCCTCGCTCCTCCTGAGCTGCTGTGGGAGGCAGGAGCACTCCAGCTCATGGGACTGTATCCACGGGTCACCCTTGGCACCGAGTTCAGTACCTTAATAGAGAAATGTGAAGAGAAGGAATAAAACAGAACGGAAAATAGAATGAAAAGAAAGCAAGAGAAAAAGGATTTAGTGTATCTGGGGCTGGTTTGACCATGGGCTCCAGCTGGCCAGGCTCCAGAACCAGAGGGGGACCAGGGGTTCACTGTTCACCAGATGCCCTTGGACCTTGCTCAGAGCCTGGCACCAGGGGATGGTGACTAATAGGTGTTGAATATGCAAGTAACAGAAAGACGGGGTGTGCTGGAGGAAGACCTGCAGGTGAGCTTCAGTGTGAGTGGTTCTCCTGAGAAGAGTGGGGCCCTGTCCTCGGACTCAGCTGGTCCAGCTCTTGATGCCCCGATGGATGGTTCTCTCAAGGGCACAGCAGTCTCATCTGTCTTTGTGTCTTTTTACTTTAATTTAAATTTGCTTTGCATTTTGCCTCCGGAGCTTGAGCACATTCATAACGAAAGCAATAAACAGATGTCTCTCAACACAAAAGAGCTTTGATCTATCACACAACTTCAATTGTATTTTCCTGTTTAATACTCATCAGTAAATATTGTGAAATAAAGACTTCATCCCAAACAATCCAATTTCACTGGAAACTCTGCAGAGTTGAGACGGAAGACACACGAGCTTGACCAAACTGAGTGAGCCCTTCAGCCACAGTTTTAAATTTGTTCTATGGCCAGATGATCTTCTGAAAATTCAGACAAAGAAAATGCATTGCAAAAGGAGCTCATTCAGTTCATCCAAGCTTAAAAGATCAGCAAGGAAAAGGAAGGTTCAGCTTTGACCTTGATGTGACCTTGAGGACACTCATTGGTGTCCCAGTGCCAGTGCAGAAGAAAGGTTGGAATATCCCTACTGTCTCTCTAGACCAGGAAACGTGTCCAGGTTCATTGGCAGGTGGACTTGAGCATCCCAAGCTGAATCCCTACAGGGGCCAGGAAGATGGACTAATGAGTGAGGCATGCTGGGGAATTTCCTTGGGGACATGCTTTCTAGATCATTGAACAAATAGTCATATTCTTCAATTTCAGAAGGAAATATGAGATTTCCCATTTTTCTGGAAACACCTGGTGCTTTGGGTTTAGCTTTGGTTTATCAGTTTTCAATGAAGCCAGAGAAGAAAAATGTTTCACTTCCCTCGTAACTCTAAACCACGGGAAATGGTTAAAAATGGCACAGTACATGATCCTAGCTGCTGGGGAGGCTGAGGCAGGAGGATCACTGGAGTCCAGGACTCAAGGAAGCTTGGGCAACACAGGAGGAGCCTATCTTAAAAGCCAACAATGTCAATGACAAGTGAAAAGCAAGAACAGGGTAACAAATGCAGTCCATGCGACCAAATGCAATATTACCCCATTAGGGTATAGTAAGGAGGGGTGTGGATTGTGGAAAACAGAGAGCAGAGGTCCTGCCAAAGCTGGCCTCCTCCATTTAGAGCCACTGATGGATGGCAGACAGAGCAGGAGCCAGGGGGCAGAGCACCTCAGCTCCAGAGAAAGACTCAGATCCAGTCTTCTGCATGCAATTCTTACCATTTTCAAAGGTCGCAGTCCTTCATTTTTCCATGCTTCCTGCCAGGACAGGACTGGTGGGAAGCAGAACTCTGAAGACAGTGTCCTTCTGGGGTTGCTTTGCTTGATGGCTCCTTTGCTCATTCACTCAGCAAAGGCTTATGGAGCCCCAGCGCTGCAGCAGGACCTGCAGGAAAGGCAAGAACAGGAACGAGGTTTGCACTGCTGACTTCCAGAGCTTGCACTCTGGTTATGGGCAGAAGAACTGAATGAGCACCCACTGCAGGGGTCACAGGCTGCCCCCAGGGCAAGCGGAGTCCTATGAATTACCCAGGGAAGCCCATCCCCCACTTCAGCACAAAAGTAAATTTTCATGTATGTAAATTTAAAATAAAATAAAATATGGAACAGCAAGTGGGTCAATTGAGGCCAGGATGCAGGGGGTGACAAAATAACCTTTCTACATGATAAATTGACCAGTTAACGGGAGCAAAAGGTGGAGAAGTTGATTTAAGTAGCACTGTCTTGATTGGAGGTTGGGATGTTAGAGACACAAAGATCTGGGCTCACTCTCCTGTTGGTCCATTTGCTCCTCACAGAGTACATGTTAGTATTTCTGAAGCTATTTCACATCCACGTGAGACTTACATGAAGAAATAGCAGATACTGAGAGCTCGGCTGCAGAACTATTAGTGAAGGAAGCGACTCTGTAGGGAAGAGGAGCGTGAAGATGAACCCCCAGGATGGGACTGGAGTCAGAGATATCAACAGGAGCTCCCTGACTCTAAACTCTATGCACATCTGCATCCATGTCTGGATCTGGACACAGCTGCATCCTGTCTCCACATGTGTGTAGGTGTCCATGGAGACACAGGTGAGGAGAGAGACGGAGGCAGGCAGCAGACATGTCCGTGGAGGGGCAATCTGTCTGTCCACCAGCATCAGTGCCCACTAAGGGGCGGCTCTCAGTGATAAACAGCCCCTGAAGCAGCGACCTTGGCTTCTCAACACTGCTCTTCAATCAAAGAAGGCGGTGCTCCTGAAAGAAGTGGGCAGACTCATGGCCGGGCAGGGAAGCAGGAGATGCGCCCCCAGCCTCCTGCAGTCTCAGAAAGCGCCAAGTGCTCCAGAGAGGGGGGCACCATGAAACTGTCACAAACGACACAAGTGGGGAAACCAGAGAAGTGAGCCCAGAATGATGGCACTGGGTTAAAAATGAGGCCTTTTTGAGACCCCGTGGGGATAAATAAACAAGCAAACACAGAAAACATAAGGTTTAATAGGACAGACTGATGGGCTCTTTGTTAGAGATGAATTTCAATTATCACATGTTAAAAGAATCAGGGGTACAGAAGTCACCCCTAGAGGGAGGAATGACACAGTAAGAGTGTCCTGCCTTTGCTGGGCTTGGTGGTTCAGCCTGTCATTCCAGCCACTCAGGAGGTGGGGGTGGGAGGGTCACAAGTTCAAGGCCAGCCTGGGCAACTTCAGACCCTGTCTCAAAAATATGATGACGATGGTGATGATGATGATGGTAATTAAAATAACAATAAAAATCATACGATGATGATGACTTGTCTGGGGAGGTGGCTCAGTGGTGAGTGCTTGCCTAGCATGCATGAGGCCTCAGGTGCAATCCCCAGCCACACACACACAGACACACACACACACAGACACACACACACACACACACACAAACAATGGTTTTTGCTGCATCCAACATATGTATAAAGGTGCTAAAATAGGCAGGTGGAAGTTTAAGGAGAAACAGGACATCGACATCGATTCAATAGATTTCCCCTGAAGCAGAGTTTATTTTACAAAGGAGAACTCGTCACTTTAGACACACAGAGGTTCCAACTTCACCAGGGCCCAGAGGTGAGCAAGAACCTCAGGCACGTGGGCTTTGTGGGCACCACTGCAGTGCACTGCGAGGACCCAGCTCTGTGGAGTTCTGCCAGTGAGACGCAGCCTAGGGGACATTCCGAAAATAATTGCACAGCACTCTTCAAAGTTTCAAGGTCACAACAAACAATAATGGTCATATATTGAAGGAGAATAGACAGCTGTGAGCTGGGGAGATGGTGAAGTGGTGGAGTGTTTTCCTGGTACCCATGAGGCACTGGCAATGGTACCCATGCCCAGCACTGAAAAAAACTACAACACAAGGCGTCTGAATACAATGCAGACCCTGAAAAGAGATATCAGTGAATGAGGCCTGACACCATAATTAAACACCTGTAGTTAGCGATTATGCACCAGGCTGCCTTTGCACAGTTGGTAACTTGAGGGAAACCGTATGTAGATCCCAGGGAGGTCTACGCCACCTCTGTAGCAAATCTTACATTATTGTTACAAAACTCAAAATTCCTATAGGGAGGACACAGCTGGAAAAATAGCCCAAAGCAGAGAAAAATGGAAACATGCTTCCTCCTCCCACATGTTACCCACCAGCACCTGCCACCGGCCAAACTTGCCCAAAAGATGGCAGGGACAGAGAACTGGGAGAGGCTGAGCTAACCAGCAGGGAGCCAGGAGAAGACAGGGATGATCTGAGGGGAATGAGCCACTCACAGCACAGGAGCCTGAGCAGGGTGTCCTCTGCATTTCCAGAGCTGGGTGGACACACTCGTGCTCATCCCAGGACATGTGCCCTGGCTCATAGCCAGGAAAGGATGTGCATGCTCTTCCACCAAGATGGATGGGAATCCCCTTCTCCCTTATGTCCTAGGCTGTGGTGGACATCTCCTGGTTTGTGGGAAATGATCAGATTCAATATAGGAAAGTCTGGGACATGTAAGTCTGAGCACAGGTAAGTGTGAGCACAGGTAAGTGTGAGCACAGGTAAGTCTGGAGACAGGTAAGCCTGAGCACATCACAGCCCATACTGCCTTGTGCCAGATCTCATCTTGTTCTATCTCCTGGTGGGAAGAATGGGACCCAGGACACTGGTGGGGGATCCCTCAGCTGCAGACTCCACATCTTCAGAACAACCCAGATCTGACTTCACTCCTTGAATGGTTTGTTTTCCCTGAACTAAGGAGGAGACATCCTAAGGCCCAATGTCTGGGGTTCGCAGATGGAGCATCTAGCATGCTCTTACATCATAAGGGTGGACCCTCAGGGATGGCTTCAGTGTCCTTATAGGGAGATGAAGGAGAGAGCTTCCATGTCCTCCATCTGCTCCCCATCTGGAAAGCGCTTAAGATGGCCATTGGCAAACCTGGAAGTGAGCCCTCGCCAGACACAGGATCTTCAGCCCTGTGATCTAGAACTTTTCAGCCTTAACAACAAGAAAAAAAATGCAAGTCATTGAAGCCACCCAGCACATGGTATTCTGTTACAGCACCCCAACTAAGATGGGGTGATAGCAGTCTTGGCTCAGACCTCACACCGAGCAAGCATTTTCCTGCCATTTGGGAATTCAGGAACAGCAGGTGTTTAATAGGAAACATGGCCATTATCGTTGTTATGTGCTGAATTATGTCCCCCCAATAGCTCACATGTTGATGTCTTATCTCCCAGGACCTCAGAATGTGACTCTATTTGGAGTTAGAATCTTTAAAGATGTAATGAGGTAAAGATGAGGGTTTTAGGGTGAATCCTCATCCAATGTGGTCAGGGTCCTTGCTGGAAGAAGAAATGCAGACCCAAACATGCAGAGCAGAAAGACCAGGAGAAGGATGGACGGATGAGGATGGCTGCCCACAGGCCAGAGAAAGACTAAGAAAGCAACCCTGCAAGTTCCATGACCCTGGACTGCTAACCTCCAGAGTCACGAGAAACCAAATCCCTGTGGTCAAAGCAATTATGGCAGCCCTCACACATTAGGACAAGTGTATTATCTTCCTGATGAGGGACCAGCATCCCCAATTAAGATGATTTAGGTATGAGGTAACTCCCAAAACTCATCTAGACGGCAATGTAAGAATTTTTAAATTTCAGAGGTGAAATGATTAGATTATGAGAGGTGCCACCTAATCTGTGGATTAATCCAATGGTGTGGGTTAACTGGGTGCTAACAGCAGGTGGACAGGATGTGGCTGGAGAAGGTCACTAGGGATGTGCCTTTGGGGTTTATATCTTGTTCTTGGTGAGAGGAGCTCTCATCACTTCCTGATTGCCATGTCCTGAGTTGCTTTCCTCCTCCATGCCCTTCCGCCATGGTGTTCTGTCTCACCTTAAGCCCAGAGTTATGGAGCTGGCCGACCATGGACTGAACCTCTGAAACTGTGAGCGAAAATTGACCGGTCCTCCTCTACATTGCTCTTGTCAGGTCATGTGATCACTCTGGTGCAAAGCTGACTGACACTCTAGCCTTGTAGTTCGGCAGGATTCAGTCCTCAGCAGCCCTGTGGGCAAATCCAAGAGGGAGTAAGACACTTATCCAGTGGTCCAGAGACCCCAAAGGAGGGAGGTGAAGGCCTGTCTGCTGCCTTTTTTTTTTTTTTCCTATTCCAGGAGCATGCATTGCACTTCTCAGGAAATACTGTTCCCTTTGCCTTCCCACACATCCTGAGTTTGTCTGTCTTCTCAGAACAGCACCTATTGAGGGTGATGTCAACCCTTCCTGACCAAGAGAGTCAAATCCCAGTCTCTCCAGGGTGTGGGAGTTGAGGGAAGGAGAAGGAGCTAAGTTATAAAGGAAATCGAGCTCCACACTTAATGGGAAGAAGCGGGCTCTCTGCTGCATAAGCTGGTTTCAGGGGAAATTGACTCATCTTTCTTCTATTTACAGGCCTTACATTCCTTCTTGCATCTCCCAGGTATAAAACCAGCTCTCTTCCGGGAGACCTGTGTGCGCCATCTTCTCCGCCTCTCACTTAGGCAGAGCCCAGATCTGAATTCAGTTCCCTGTTGTGTGCTGATGATCAGTGGCCAAACTGTGGCCATTGCATGTGAGTCAACGTGGTTTGACAGAGTGAGATGGCCCATTCCAGATGCCTCCTCTAACTGCCCTTGTGGGAGTCACAAGGAATCCTATTTATCATAGTCCAAAGCTCAGCAAATGTCCCCAGAATGGCCTTTGGGGACACATATCGATTTAGTGCTGGCTGCGCTCCTGAAGAGTTAAGTGACTGAAGATGCCTGTACTGTTGGTTCTAAGTTAAGCACGGAACTTTGGACATCTTTCTGGGAGCCGGGGATATTAATCTATTTCAGCTGGTTGATATCTGGTCTCAGATCTTTACACCTCAGATCACCCTCATCCCAGTCCTCCCCAGGACATTCCAGAGCCCCATGAACTCTCCTCGGGAGCTGCGAGCCCTGCGCTTGGACAGGAGGGATCTCCCTCTGTGGAGGTGAGTGCATTTCACTCAGTCTAGAGAGCTAATGTTCTGGGGCAGAATCCTTCCAGTCCCAGCCTCCCTTTCTTTCCCAGTTAGTGAGTTCCTCCTCTCAGCCCTTGAGTGGCAGAATCTCTCCAGCACTCACAGAAAATGGAAGCAATAAGAGCCCGTCTGCAGGGATCCCCCGGCACCCCTTCTCATTCTACCTCTGACACCACAGCAGCAGAACAAATATCACACTTCTATAAACCCTCCACCAAAGGCCGGAGCCTCCAGCCTCACTGATCTCCACTGAGAGTTCATTTATTCTCTCTGTCTCTCTCCCCAATTATATGTGTCATGGATTTCTTAAAACAAATAAATTACATTTCTAAAAAGAAAACCTTAAGCATCACAGATTCATTAGGTGGCAACTGTTGTTTATAGCGTGAGGATGGCCGGCCCGGGAGCTCTCTGCGGTGACAATTTAATCCAAGCACAATACAGATCTCCACCCCAGTGTCAGGAGGCTGGAGCCGCAGAGCTGCCAGAGCAATTGGTGAAACCTGTTCAGGACCTGGGCCTGCTTTCCTCCTCTGAGACCGTCTGCACGGTGCCTTCATCCAGGAAGGTGGGGGGTCACCTCTCCCTGGCACAGGCTGGAGGTGGAGTCCAGCCTCTGGGCATTTGGTCTTGACAGTGACCATTGAAGCTGGGGACCAGGGCCTGCTGGGTCCAGGTGTTGTCAGTGGAAACAGACTCTCCAAAGCAAAGGGACAGACAGGGGCAATATTTCAATCTCACCCTCTTTCTCTCCTGCTGAAGTTCACACAGCACCTTGGCAATCGCAGGCTCCTTAGAGACAATTCGTGGCATGAAGTGCAGTCACAATTTTGGGGTCCCATCTGCACAGTCTGGTTCCAGAACTGATCATTGAGCCCCTCAGATTCCTCAGAAGCTGTTCTCCACTTCCTCACCCAGTTCCTGCTCAGCCACTGACCCATTTTCTCTCTTAGTGGATTTACCTGTTCTGGATATTTCCTATAAATGGACAGATGTGGTCAGTGGTCTTTGGTGATGGCTTCATTAATTTAGTGCAATGTGGAAAATTTCCACCATGTGAACTCAGGAGTTCATTCTCTCTCTCCCTGTCTGTCTCTCTCTCTCTCTCTCTCTCTCTCTCT
>JAJEJO010031800.1:0-17869 GCA_020662805.1 Glaucomys volans
AGAACAGATCTATGTTGAGGATTGGAATCTGAAGGAAGCATGGTCTACTAGGGCAGCTTCAGGGAGTTCCTATGAGGTTATAGAACAACTGTAATTACATGAGTCTTTACATGTGATAAAATTTCATAAACTCCACACCAAAAAAAAAAGAGAGTGCATGTAGAAACAGATCAAATTCAAATAAGGCTTGTAGTGTAATAATATACAAATTCCAATTTCCTTATTTTAATAACTTACATGCTATTGGGGGAACTGGATGAGGATACATGGGAATGTGTTGTTATATTTTGAATTGTGATTCTGAAATTATTTCAAAATAAAAATTTTACAGAAAATTTTAGGGGTGCAGATTTATGCAGCAGTTCTGTAGGATTCTCTTCAATATTAACTAGAAAACAATATAAAATAAAGGCTCTGAAGGATTATAAATTGAATACAGTTTCTAAGCATTGTGATTTCATTTGTTTTAATTTTGATTTAGAAATTTCTCTGTTATTTAAACAATATTAGTATTTTGTGTTGTTACAAAAATACTGTATACATATAAGAAAAAAATCCTTTGGTGAGTTTCCTCCCAGGATAAAATTAGTCCTTGACCGTGAAGTACAAGCTTCTGTTGATGGGGCTTTTGTCTGCCTCTTTAGCCACATCTCCTGCCACGACACCTGTTCTGGGGTGAACACTGCAGGTCTCCCCCCGCATACATTTCCCTTCCTTGATTCTCAGTTCAAGTGGTGCTTCCCTTCTGAAGCTATCCCCAGCCAAAAAGCAGAGCAGCTCCAGCAGCTGCTGGGTTTGGAGTAGAGTGGGGTGCCCTTTGCTTATTTCACTCACTCATCTAGCTCTCACCCTCTCCTCGAGGGCCCAGACTGGGTCCCATTCCTCCCTCTGGGTCCCTTGCTGGCATGGCACCTGGCACCCAGTACTATCTGGAGCACACACTCCATAAAGGGAGAGTGAGTCAGTGGGCATCCGAGGCCCCCAAAGTCCTTATTAATCAAATTTGTTTATTCTTCTCTGTTTCAATACAATGATTTCCAACAAAACTAAAGGTCCAAAGTGGCTCTGATTAACCACGGCTAAATAAAAGAGTAAATTAATATTTAAAACATTATTTTCCAAATATTCAACTTGGTTAAGACATTGTTTTATTAACATTTCACCCACTCTTTCTTTTCATTCTTGGCACAGTGTTTTAAGCAGTTGAGCACAGATGGGGTGTGCACTCACGAGGCTCCTTGACAGATAAGATCTAGAACTTACACAGGGGAGGCTGTGGGTTCTGCGAGGTGGGGGGATGTAGAGATGAAGAGCACAGGCCTAGGCTTAATCTCTTTTGCTCCAAATTTTAACTAAAGGAGTCAAGCTGTTCTCCACCCAGCAGCAGCCACTCTAGTCTCTCTGAAATGCTGCAGCAGATGCAAATGGCCTTTATGACAAGCTCCTGTTTTCCCTCCTTAGCATCCTCTGGGTGAATGGTCTGGGACTCCCTAATTGTCTGCAGGTCTAACTTCTGTCCCCACATTTCAACAAAATCACTCAGAGTTTTGTCATCCCTTGTTACGCAACCTAATGACATTTCCCCACCTCGGGTCTGGCAGCTGCATTAAACAGGGCAGGTGCCACCTTGGAACGGCCCTCCCTTTCCCCTCCTCGCCTTGACTGCATGCCCTGACATTCCTTAAGACTTAGTCACAGATTGTATGCTCACTTTTTTAAGTAAAAGTAATAGTAAACATGTTTTCATGACCCAGATTTTCTGCCTGACATCTTGTCATCTTTACAGGTCCAAATTAGGTGCCACCTTCCCCCAGCCCAGAAACCATCTACCCACTGAGCCCCACTCATCCTTTGCACACTGGAGCATTTGAATGTCAAATGTACTTTCGCTGTTGAGCACTTTATATGTCAGTTGTTTTACGAATTACCCCTGTCTCTTCAGTCCAATAAAGTCTCCTTAAAGATAAGACCCAGACCTTAAAATGACCCCTTCAAAGGCTCCATGGTGCCTCGCTGAGGGTTCAGCATGTTGTGTCAGTGGTCAGTGAACACTTGATTAAAAAATTAAACCATCATTGCAATAGCTTAGAAAGAGAGATATATAGAAAAATCTCCGAGAGTTCCTTTTTCTTTTCCCGCTGCCCAAGGGGCTAAATGAGAGCACATCATCCTGCACCAGAGTTTGTAAAATCAAACTGTCTTCCTGTCACAGTGCACTGGCATGGGAAGAGCATGGGATTGGGTCCAGATGGCCTGGGCTCCACTCTGACCGTGCCATTGGTTGATCTTGAGCTTAGGCAAATCACTTGAATCCTGAGTATTTCCTCATATAACTCAGAATTGAGTTCACAGTTAAGGATTTTTGAATACAGCTGCTCTAACCCACAGAGGAGCACTGTGTGTGGGAATCCAAGCCCTGCAGGAGGCCAGGAAAGAAGCTACATGAAAGGAGGCAAGCCCTCCGTGTGTGTCCCCACTAGGAGGTGCTGTCTGTCTCTCTTTGAAGTTAGTCTTGCTGGACAGGCAGGTAGGGTGGACTATGGGGGTCATGAGGGAGGACAGAGTATCAAGTAACACTGAATCTGAACTACGTTTGTTGTGGACATCAGGTCAGACTTTCTGGTAGAGAGACCAGAGATAATTGGGCGTCAGATCCTGTCATGAGGGCAAGGAAATAAAACTGGGAGAATCTGAGGGGATGAATGTGGAGTGGAAAGAAGGATGAGAGCAGAGGAGGGGCCAAGCCAGGGATGAGGGGAAGCAGGCTGAACAGCACGTGGACTCCAGGCATTTCAGAGAAGGGCGAGAACATGCTCCTTGGCAGCTGTAGACCAGACAGCTGAAGAAACATAGTTTTAAAGAAACATAAAATGACATGGTTTATATGTGTCCCCCAAGACACAGCCATGATTTTGGAGCATGAAAGGCCCTGAAGGAAGCATCAGATTCATTAGGGCTCCTGGAAAAAAAGGATGTCCTTCCCAAAGGATGTCGCAGTGGCTCCTGCAGCTCCATTCCCTCTCTGTCCTCAAGCCAGCCTCAGATGAGCCAGCTACCCACCCCCAGAGCAGGCCAGGCAGAGAGGTGCACCCAGCAGTTTCCACTCTGGGACGCATCCTAAAGCCCTGCCTTAGGAACCTGGCAGCACCATGCTATATGCATCAGAGGAAGAGATATTTCATGTCTCTTGCTGAGAATCCCAAGGCTTTGTGATGCATCTGGTTGTGCGTGGATAGAGAATGCTGCCTTCCGCTCGCCTCTTCATGCAACCAGCAGCACCTCCTCCAGATCGATGCACAAGAAACAAGACCAGAAAACTACCCTTTCTGAGCCCACCTGCCATCTGAATCCCTATACCTTGGCGACCTGTCCCTTCATTCAAGAAATATTTATCAAGCAGCTATTGTGTTCAGAACCCAGAGTAACTGAAGAAAGACATGAGTGGCATAGCTCCAAAAGTTACAAAGGGCCATGAAGATCAGCAAGCAGAGAACTGAAGTCTGTCCCTGCTTTCTCCCTCCTCAGCACCCTGGTCAGAGGGGCTGCAGGGTGCTGGAGAGAAGAACGTGACTTGAATGTGCTGATGATCCTTGAAATTGCTTAGCCTCCGAGGTGATGAAGAACTTTGGCTCCCACAGGCAGTGTCTCATGTTCTCACAGAAACCCTGTGCTCAATCATGTCATTGGGATTTTTCAGCTATGAGAACTGTGGAATGGATACCTTTATCCACTTCCCACAGTCTCCAAGCAGAAAGTGGCAAAGCCACAACGAAGCTCTACCTCTGCCAAAAACCCTCTCACCACACGGCAGCCTCCAGAACCTACTGCTGGTCACTTTGGTTTGATGATGGCTTCACGGAAGTTTGTTGGCTTAAAAATAGGTGCTTAGCCAGGCAAAGTGGTGCACGCCTATTATCCCAACTGCTCAGAAGGCTGAGGCAGGAGGATCCCAAATTCAAGGCCTGCACAGGCACAAGACCCTGTCTCAAAATAAAAGGGGTGGGGATATGCTTAGTGTTAGCCTGCCTCTGGGTTCAAACCCCGTACCACCCCCTCACACACACAAATATTTGAAGAACTTAGATGTTCAGAGAAGAACCTTTAGGAAGAAAGTGTTGCCCACTTAGACGGGCCCTACCAAACGAGATTAATTTTAGCTGTAAGGATTTCTGTTTACTACACTCCAGGTTTCCCTTCAGCCCTTGAGTCAGGTCAGACAGAGCAACCATCTGGTACCCCCCTGAGTACCTTCCCCTGAAAGCCACCACAAGGGGAATGGCAGCATTACAAGACCAGCCTGGAGAAGCCTCTGAGAGAGCTCTGATCATGTTCAGTAGGACACATCCAGGAACCATGGCTGGGACCTCAGCAGGGCTTAGGATCTTGGGAAAGAGGTAAATGACCTGAAATGTTGTGAGAACAGAATCCTGGAAAAGCTCCGGTCTCCACCTGACCCTTTAACTATCCAGATCCCTGTCCTGGATCTGCTGAAGTGGACACATGCTGGTCCCCCAGCCATCACTGGTACTATCCCCCTTTTACCATCTCTACCTTTGACCAGTTCAGCTTTGAGCCTCTCTATGAGTCAGATCCTTGCTCAGCCATGAGAAGAAGATGATTGGCTGCATGTGCCAGGGCTTTGTGACCCGCTGGCAGGGCTCCTCCAGCCCCTCAGAACCCTCATCCCTGCCTGTACATATCGCCTCCATGCAACCCCAGAACAACCTGGATGTGTGAGCCAAGGGGGGAAGGGGTAGCAATTTTGCAGATTTTCCAAACAGGTGACTTCAGCCCCCCTGGGCCTGGGCGGGAAGGGGTAGCCCAGTGACAATGGGCATAGCCCCACCTCAGAAGCAGACACGTTTTGGCAGGCTTCGCAGAACTCTCTCCTCTGACCCCACAGCATCTGTTCCGGTTTCCCTGGCCGGTAAGATGGCATCTACAGAGCAGATATGTGGGAAATACAGAACTGGGGAGGGATCATGGTCAGAGACTCAGCTTTAAGAAACCTAGATAGCTATCCTATGTACAAGGGGCAGATAAGAGCACAGTTTCAGGGTCTGTCTCCCTTCTGGACTGGCTGTTCCACAGTCTCCGAGGTCCTAAACTCTGTGTTAGACACCTGCTTCTCAAACAATACCCTTGGATTCTCACATCCAACCAGTGTGCTGACAGTACTTAGCAAATGCTGAGTGCTAGGCTCTGTGCTCAGTACTCCCTGTGCATGGCTCACTTAGTACCCAGAATAGTTCTATGAGGTGGGAACTGTCACTGTCCCCATTTTATAATGAGGAAACTGAGGCCTAAAATCAGACAGATAGGACATAGCAGAGCCAGGAGTTGAACCCAGAACTCTAAATGCACTGACATTTTGGAGTTGGCTGGTGGCATGCCAGCCACTACCTGCAGTTCCTGAACACCTGTATTCCTTTGACAGCCACACAGGGTGGAGGTGGTGACATTGGATCTGCAGGGGGTTCTCCAGGGTCCAACTAGAGAATAGGGCTGAACTTGGAGTAAAGAGAGCCCTGGAGAATTAGGGAAGATTGAGGGGCCCTGTATTTTCTCAGGATATATTTGTGGAAGATAGATTTCCACTGAAATTTTTAAAACAGAAAATTAAAATTAGATCTAGACTGCTGATAAGATCATTCGATATTAGAATGTGAGATTTCATAGTTATACAAATTTGTTGACCATCTTTGGGATTTAGAAATGGAACTGCCTAAATGAGTGCTGTCCTGGGTATCTGGGAAGAAACCCTTTGACCATGGAATATTGAGATCTGGTCTTGATGACCATTTTCAAGCTCTCAGTCTACAGAATGACCAGCAGCTCCCCTCTCCCAATAGGAGCCATAGCAGCTTTTCCTTGCCAGTGACTACACCATAAGCCTATGGTCCTAGCACAGGAAGTGATTTAGCAAAGTCTCCAGGTTAAACCCCATCAACTTCTGGAGTTGCTCCAACTCCAGACCCAGTAGCAGGATTCAAGGCCCTGCAGAGCAGGCTTTTCCCAAGGTCAACATCTTAATCTGATCCTTAAATAGGGTTTCCAGTCAACCTGGAGGATGACATGCTATAACCCAGTCAGGAGATGTCCTCTCCTGATGGTCATCATGTACCAATGGTGAGGGTAGAAACACGGAGACGGGAGGGGAGGCCCTGCTAGTGCAACCCAGGAGACAGGACCTGCCTGTCCCTGATAGTTCTCTACCATTCTTTCATGGAGGTAAAGGGCTCTTGGTAACAAGTGTGGGTTGGTGGCAGGGGGGATGTTTGTTTTGTTTTTGGGTACCAGGGATTGAACCCAGGGCTGCTTAACCACTGAGCCACATCCATAGCCCTTTTTATTTTTCATTTTGAGACAGTTGCTAAGTTGCTTAGAACCTCATTAAGTTGCTGAGGCTGGCTTTGAACTTGCAATCCTCCCGCCTCTGCCTTCTGAGCCACTGGGATTACAAGCCTGAGCCACCATGCCCAGCAACAAGTGTGATATTTTTAAGAGTTTTCTCAGACTTAGAGCCAGATTCAGGAGCAAATGCTTTCTGTACCTGTGCTCAGCCACTGCCCTTATTTGAGTACAGGCCCATGTCGACGCCCAACTCAAAAGGCCAACAGAATCTGGACCAGTTTATGAGTTCAACTTGTGACTTTAGGGAAGAGGGAGGCTAGTTTAGTCCAGTTCAGAATTTTAGATCAGACTTCATGCCAGGCCACTTCAGCTGGCCCAGCTCTGAAAGAACAAGTGGGCCAGGAGACACCCACCCAACTGCCTTCCTGACACTCCAGGTCTTCGTAGAAACCACCTTCTTCTTTGGGAGCCAAATCAAAGTTAGGGACTCTCCTTTTTCTAAATTGAGCTAGGGAAAGGGGCTTGTTGGTGTGGGATGGCCTTAAAGGAGTCTTTGTTCAGGACCTGGGTGCCACCTGCTGGTCGTGCTTAAGTTCCATGCACAAGGCCAAACCCAGGAGAGAGAAACTAAAAGGGCACCTGCCCTCCCCAGTGAGAAGAGGCATGAGGAAGCAGGAAGGCTGGTTTTTCATGAAGCTCCTGAAAGTGTGACAGAAGGTCATTTTAGAGATCCTGAGGTGCCTTAGATGAGTACTCTTGAGCCAGATGGACCTCAACCAGGGCAGAGGGTAGCACCCCTAGTGAGAGCGAACTTGCGCCTGTGCTGAGTACAGACAATGGCCCAGCCTTAGAATGAGCTGTCCCCACGTCCTCCAAAACCCGATGGGAGGACAGCATAACTGACTAGTACACCCTGAAGGGACAGTCTTTTTCAACTCCCTTCTTACAGGCACCGTAGCAACTTTGGGACCCTACACTCAGACTGACTAATTGTGTTTTATGCCCTCCCATCATGACAAAACTGGGCATTTCTGGCCAACCCAAGAAGACCTGGGTATTTTTCAAGTAGCTATGTAGCTCTTGGAAACTCTTGATAGCAAGGTCTTCATCAAACTCCAGAGAAACAAGGTTTTTTCTTGGTACCAGGGAGGAAGATTGCTGACACACACATCCAGGCAGAGGCCAAAACATCCCAACATCCCAACCCATGTCATCGCAATATGGGCCAGTCCATCCCAGCTAAGCAGATGTATCTATGAGGGCTGAGGTTCTCATGACGGGTTGTGTACCAGAATTACCGGGAGTGTGTGTATAATGTGCATACATATAATATATATACAGCTATTATACATACACACATCTACACTAACATTTATTATACATACTTGCTCACACACATTTGGGCTTCTATCAAGGAGTCTCTGAAATATATGGAATGGACCCAAACCCTTAGCTGGTCCTGTCCTGTGGAACCCCAGAGAGCTCACACTCAGACTGGAGTATCCTTGAGGCTCAAATAATTTCAGTCAAAATCCAGAGTACAACTTTGGACTAGGACCACTGCCTCTACTTTTCTTCAATAATCAGTCTTTGAAGCCAGGTGTAGATTCTCCTACCAGTGATCATAGCATCTTAGGAGGCTAAGGCAGGAGGATTGCAATTTCAAGGCCAGTTTCAGAAATTCAGCAAGACCCTGCCTTAAAATAAAAATAAAATAGGGCTGGGCATGTAGCTCAGTGGTAGAGCACCCCTGGGTTCAATCCCCAGTACTGGAAAAGCACCATCAGCAGCAGCAGCAGCAGCAGCCTTTGAAACATGTACCCATTAAACAGAGCAAAATTCCTAAAGTGGCTCAGGGATTCCTAAGACCACCTTAAGAATTCCCTATTCCCTCAGAACTACCCCCAACCAGCCAAGACCCTCTGAGGCCTATCAGAACGCCAGCCACAGCTGCTCTTGAATCACCCTGCCCCAGAAGACCAGGGACAAAATGGCCCTGGGTCCTCCAAGAGAAATGGGTCTCTAAGCCTATTAAAAGCTCCCAGGCATTCTGAAAGTCACCAGAAAAGCCTATATTTGCTGCACCCAACCCAAGCCAGCTTCCATAGACCCCCTGCTCACCTGGCAGTGTCTGACCACTCATACTTGGGACTACTCAGAAAAACCTCGCTCTAATCTGCACGCCCCCTCCCTCCTGACTTCCTGTAGCAATCCTCACTGCACCTTGGGGCATTTGGTTCTCCTTGAAGACTCCTTGAAGATGGGCAGTCTTTTCAACTCCTCACATTCCATAATGAAATAAATACAGAAATAAAATGCACTTTCCTTGACCCTTCCCATCCTGCCTCTTTTGAAGCTTTAGTGTCCTCACACTCCCATCTGCTCCCACTGCTGGTTCTATAGGTGAGTCCCCTGAAGCCTGACAGTCACTCCTAACTCTGGTCTCTGCCATTTCCTTCCACCAAGAATTGGTCCAAAAGCAAATGAAACAGTCTGTCCATTGAATAGCTCACAGACAGGTGGAAAGGACAGAGACACAAAGAATGATTCTGAGAGAATGTGACAAACGCCCAAGGATCTGTGCTCCAAGAGCTATAGGGCCCCACAGGGCTTCAGAGCAAGCTTCCTGGAGAGCATGGCCCATCCAAGTCCTACAGGTTGAGGGGAGGTGGGGGGCTCAGGCCAGAAGCTGATGAAAGAGCAGACGAGAGGACTGAACGCCTTGCCTCTGACAGACCTGGAAGCCCATTTCTGGCTTCTTGGGGAGCAGGGATGTAAACAATTCTGGTGGTGAGGTGAGGCTCAGGGTGAGGGCAGTGGGCTCAAAGCCATTGTGTAAGAGGAGGTTCAAGCGCAGTCAAAATAACTCTGGGAAATCTCTGAAATTGCCAAGTCCTGAGTCTTTAGAAGCTCCCAGGACAATAATTTTTGTTTTTCTTGGCATCAGAGCCCTGCCTGGCCTCTGTTTCTCTGGGCCATGAAGGACAAGGCTTATTTTCAAAAGGAAGAAGAACTAGAATAAATAAAAGGATTTTCCTCATGATTTTTATTCAAAAAAGTTTATTTAACTTGAATGTACCTAGGAGGTGTCTCATGAGAGCAATATGCTTTGGGTAGAGAGGGAGTGTGAGCGGAGCACAGCCCAGAGGATGCCAAGCTGGCCGCCTCTCTACAGCGTGCTTCTCACACCTGACCGTGCCTGCACGCCTTCTGGGTCTCTTGGTCCCAGGCAGATTCTGATTCAGTAGGCCTGGGTAGGATTCAGGAATTGGAGTTTATAATAAGCAGCCCCAGGGCTCTGGTCCAGGGACTGGGGGAGCAGTGAATGAATGAACTGTGCTGTGGGAGCGGCCACTGGCTTCTCACTGGGGGAATGAAGTGGGAGATAAGGCTGGAGCGGTGGGGTTCACTTAGGAGTTGGATGAGTGGTAGAGAGGGGTCACATTAGAATAGTAGCTGTCTACAGGGAAGTGGGTTGGGTGTGTTCTTACTTTACAGAGACACTTTGCATATTAAGCCTGGGGGGAAATTCTTCACCTTAGAAAAATGAGCTCTCACAATTCTCAGAATACACTTTTGGTCTATCTTGTTTCTTCATTTCTGATAAAGACCTAGTTACAAGAAATAGTTCCCTCTTAACAGTGACAAACAGCTGCTGACTCTTGGTCTCTCTGTGGGGATGGGGATGGGAGAGAGGGAAGCAGTCCGCCTGATGGTCAGATGGAGGTGCCCCTGCTCAGCCCCAACTTGGTTGTGATGCCAGAACACAGCCCCACAGTTGCCAAAAGCCAGAAATCCCAAATTGTTTGTGTGAAGTATCCCAACTTTAAAAAATATTGGACACTAACTTAAAATTGTTTCCAACACTGTGAGTACTAAAGAGTTCAACAGTCAATGGTGTCCTGTTTACAACTGCTGGCTGAAAGGATTTGAAGCCAGGGTGTGGGTGGCCAGGCCTACTTTTAGATGGATTCTGACCACAGCAGTGCCAGGGATGGATTGTGGGAAGCAGGAGCTGGAGGCCAGAGGGCTTCTTAGGAGGCTCCTGGTAGCTTTGGCTAGTGAGAAGCCCCAGGGTGGGAACATCCGGGCATCTGGAAGAGAGAGGGTTGAGGCATGAGCAGATATGAACAGGAGGGAGAGTAGACTGGCTGGGGTGACCCAACAGGTTTCCAGCTCAAGTGACTGGGGACCAGTGTGACATTCTCCACAATAATGAATACAGAAACAGAAACATGCTTTAAGAGAAGGTTCTGGACAAGTGGAATTTAGGTGCCTCTCGGCCAGCCAACAGGCCATGAGAGTAGGGAGTCTGAAGTCAGATGTAAGCCTAGTTGACTTTCTAAAACACAGAATCTGGTGATGTTTCTGTCTACTTGAAATCCTCTGATGGCAGCTGGGCATGGTGGCACACGCCTGTAATCCTGCAGCTCGGGAGGCTGAGGCAGGAGGATCGCAAGTTCAAAGCCAGCCTCAGCAAAAGTGAGGCATGAAGCAACTCAGTGAGACCCTGTCTCTAAATAAAATACAAAATAGGGCTGCAGATGTGGCTCAGTGGTCGAGTGCCCCTGAGTTCAATCCCCAGTACTCTCAAAAAAAAAAAAAAAAAAAAATACTCTGATGGTTTCCCATTGACTAAAGAGAAAATCCAGACTCCTCATCCTGGTAAACAAAGCCCTTCCAGATCTGTATCTGCCAACCTCAGTGTGCCACACCCCAACACAGAAACCTGCTCCCCAGGCCTGCGGAACAACTCAGAGTTCCAGGAATAAGCCATGCCTTTGTTCTTGCTAGTCCTTAGGCCTGTGGTGCCTTCCTACCACCTCCCTTTGTATGTCTGGAAAATTCCTACTCCTGTGAGGCTCCAACATCTCTCTTCTGAACTCTTCACTGGCCCTGCCAAGCGGAAGCAATCACACCCTTGTTTGTGCCATCCTTGAATTTTTATGTGCTACTTTTCCTGCCTACTGAATTCTCCCTGCTGAAGGAATTTACCCAGCTAAACTCCTCTGCAAGGCAGTTAATTAACTTTGCACCACATCCTGGCACATGTCTGGTATATAGGAGACACCAGTTAAATGTTTAAAGTGCCCCCTCTCTAGGAGGGTGAGCTGCAAGGCTGGTCTGAAAGCAGTGTTTCTCATTTCCCTCTTCGGCCTGCTGCATGAGGGCCCCGGGACTGACCTCACCTCTGTCCTTTCTTTGCAGCTGGGGTATGGCCGTCAATGTGTACTCCACATCTGTGACCAGTGAAAATCTGAGTCGCCATGATATGCTTGCATGGGTCAATGACTCCCTGCACCTCAACTATACCAAGATAGAACAGCTCTGTTCAGGTAGGAGGCGGGATGGGGGAGCATCCCTGCTGCAGAGGAAGGAAGCCAGGGTGGGAAGGCAGAAGAGTACAGTGAAGAAAGTAGCTTGTAATTAGTATGAAGGACAGGAGCTGGAGAGTCCAAAGTAGTCACACTGCCTAGAGCTGAAGCCAGGAAACAAGCAGAAAAAGGGAAGAACCAGAGAGGCGCCCATGGGGGGTCAAAGCCAAGACAGGCAGCCAAGCCACAGGGTAACAGCACTGGGTCCAGTGTGGCTGCTGTGGGTCCAACTTTCAGCTCTTCTATTGCTGGTGCAGCCCTAGGAACATCTCTACACCTCTCTAGGTTTCATTGTCCCCATCCGTATGATGGAGATCCCATCACCTACCTACCTAGGGTCCCTGTTAGGATTTAGCTGTTTATGCAGTGTCCAGAATAGGGTGGCATACTATATGCATCAATAGTAACGAAAGGGCGTATTCTGGAAAGCCGGGGGAAATCGGCTATGTCTAACTGGTAAGGAGTATGATTGGCCCCTCCCCATGACAAGGAGAGAGATGAGGGTCCAGGTCAGGGAAGTAGACCAGCCAAGGCCTTGGGGGGTGAGAGAAAGCAGCTGAAGGGGAGCCACTGGGACCTGCCTCAGTCAGCCGTGCCTCTCCACAGGGGCAGCCTACTGCCAGTTCATGGACATGCTCTTCCCTGGCTGTGTGCACTTGAGGAAGGTCAAGTTCCAGGCCAAACTAGAACATGAGTACATCCACAACTTCAAGGTGCTGCAAGCAGCTTTCAAGAAGATGGGTGTTGACAAAGTAGGTTCCTACCCCTCTGGGGCCCTGAGGAGCTGTGTGCCCAGGGAAGAAGATGGCCCGCCAGCTGGGATGATGGGCTGCTTGGGTCACTCCAGTGTGTGTGTGTGTGTCCACCACCCCCCCAACTCTTCAAAGGAAATGTTCCCCCAGCCCAAGGCACAGTGGGACCCACCACCACTTGCCATCCCTTTCTCCTCCACAGACCCCACACACCCTGAATATTCAGGAGTTGGATGTCACTCCCATTGTGTGTCTCTGTAGGGCCACAGAAAAGTCTCCTTGCTCGCTTTCCTGCCTCAGTGATCCCAGGGCTGTGGGTCTTGAACTTCCAGCTCACATGCAGGCAGCAGAACCAAGGGACACTCCCTACACAGTTCTTCCTGTGCCTATGGAGAAGGGATGGCACTGGATCACTGGCCAGACTGCCAGCCAGCCTGTCTATTCTGGTGCCATGGGAGGCGGGCAGGTGGAGGAGGTGAGCGGTGCTGCGGCCCAGGGCTGGCTTTCCTGAGAGCAGTGGACCTCTCACAGAGGAAGGCGGCCCTACGCAGCAGGTGGCTAAAGTACTCTGCTTATGTGGTCTATTTCAGATCATTCCTGTAGAAAAATTAGTGAAAGGAAAATTCCAAGATAATTTTGAGTTTATTCAGTGGTTTAAGAAATTCTTTGACGCAAACTATGATGGAAAGGATTACAACCCTCTGCTGGCGCGGCAGGGCCAGGACGTAGCACCACCTCCTAACCCAGGTGATCAGATCTTCAACAAATCCAAGAAACTCATTGGCACAGCAGGTAATGTGCCCGAGCCGGGGGAGGGAGTTTGGGGGGCCGGGCCGGCAGGGCTCAACAGCCAGGAACACCCCCATGGCTGCCGGCCTGGCCTTGCCAGCCTGGAGGAGTCTGTTATCACGGAGTTCAGATGGCGCCGTCTGCTGCCTGCCTGTCGGGAATCTCAGGAAGGGTGAGAGGGCTCCAAAACCCGCTCTGAGAGCCACCTACACCAGCACAGTGGCACCTGAGGCCCAGGGGACTTTATTTCCTAGCGTGAGCTAATTTGTTTGCCTCAAGATCATGGGCAGTAAAGTGGCATGGTTTCTCTGTCCCAGTTCATCAGGCCAGGGCCTTTATGCCGGCACCATAGCCTCTTCCTGCCCCTGCCCATTATGTACCCAGAAGCAGGAGTTTGCCAAGCTTGATCCCATCTCCCCCCATTGCAAGGCCCCCAGCCTGAAGTCCTCAAGAGATGACTCTCTAGAAATGAGCCTTTGTTTGGGTGCTAAATGGGCAGGGGAAGAAGCAATAGGGCTTTTGAGGGGACAGCGAGGCTGGGGAGGGAAGAGAGAGGAGCAGCCCCAGCCCACATCTGACCCGTCATAGCAGAGCCGCCTCCTATGTTTGCGCTGCTGTCCTGCCTGGGCCTGTCCCCACTCACCTGCTTGCTTTGCGTTAGAAGCAGCCGCTCTGCCTAGGGAGGTGAAGTGGCTAAAAAGCAAGTGGCCATAGCATGCAGGCTGTGCTCCGAGGAGCTGGGGTCCCCACCCAGCTATGTGGATAGAGGCTCCAGCCCAGCAGAGGGCAACAGAGCCCATCCTAAGACAGGGACCCAGGAGGTGTGGGACAGGTTTCACAGGGAGGGTGGCTTTGGGCTGGTTGCTTGTGTTAGGGGTAACCTGAGCCAACTGCTTTTTTGGGTTCTTGCTGCCAGTTTAAGAAGGCCCTGAACTCTCCCAGCCCTGCTTCCCCAGTTCACAGCCCAGCACCTCAGTTCTCCCTCAGGCCAGCTCTCTTTGTGCCCTGACTTCTCACACCTTCCTTTAGTTTCCTGTGGTCCCTGCTCTCCCAGGCTTGCCAAAGGGCTGCCTAGCTGCTGTAGTGTCACGTGTGGCTGAGGTTCGAAGTAGATGTAGATGTCCTTCCTGAGTGGGGAGTGCCTGCCTGTCGCATGGGTCCTCCCCTGCAGTCCTCACACCTCACTGTCTTATGCCACATGAACTATGGGCTCATGCAGCTGCATCTGACTCTTCTCCTCTGTGCAGTTCCACAGAGGACATCCCCCACAGGCCCCAAGAACATGCAGACCTCTGGCCGACTGAGCAATGTGGCCCCACCCTGCATCCTCCGGAAGAATCCCCCATCAGCCCGAAATGGCGGCCATGAGACTGATGCCCAAATCCTTGAACTCAACCAACAGGTGAGTAGTATGGGAAAGGGTAGCTGAGATAGCCCTGGCACAAGGCCTTCGGGCATCAGGAGGACAAGAGGGGGCAGGCAGGGCTGGGGTTGTGACTTAGTGGTAGAGCGCTCGCCTAGCACGTATGAGGCACTGGGATCAATTCTCAGCATCACATATAAATAAATAAAATAAAGGTATTGTGTCCATCTACAACTAAAAATAAATAAATAAATACATAAATAAATAAATAAATAAAATTTTTCAAAGATGGGCCAGGCAGGGGTGTCTGAGGCAGGGACTCTAGCTTGAATACCACCTTCTGCCTGAGTAGCTCCTGGACTTGAAGCTGACAGTGGACGGGCTGGAGAAGGAGCGAGACTTCTACTTCAGCAAACTGCGTGACATCGAGCTCATCTGCCAGGAACACGAGAGTGAAAACAGCCCCGTCATCTCGGGCATCATTGGCATTCTGTATGCCACTGAGGTGAGTGCTCCGTCACCTGCCACTGGCCTTGGCCTAGGCCCATGGGCCCTCCCTGACATGGGCCACCCTAAGACCAGAAGCATGGTAGGAGCAGAGGGGACCTTGGAGAACATTTACTAATAAAGAGACAGATGAAGTCACCCGCCCAGGGTTGCATACAGCCAGTAGCAGTGAGAGCAGGACTATAATTTGGGGTTTCTGGGTGCTCAGCCCCATCTCCTGCACCACCACGTCGAATCTGACCCCTCAGCCTGACCTGCCTGGCTCACTATGGCTCTTCCTTGCCCCCTCCAGGAAGGATTTGCACCCCCTGAGGACGATGAGATCGAAGAACACCAACAAGAAGACCAGGACGAATACTGAGGGCGGCTCCAGCCCTGGCTGACTGCACGGCTCCGTGCCTCCCCTCCCATGCCCACTCCCACATTATAATTCTTTCCCTCCAGCCAGTCAGCCGGCCGGGTGCTTTGTGTCAGTGCCGCAGCATCGGGGAGCCGGGCAAGGGGGATTGGGGGATGGGGCAGGTGAGCAGGCAGAGGCCTTGTCCTGGTCCCCAGTGGCACTGGCCCAGGGAGCAGGACCCCTGCCCACTCCCCACCCCTATTTATTTCCGTTGTCTCTATGCTGTGTTGGCCAACACTTCCCAGGGTGCTGATGCCACCCACCCAGCCAGCCACCTGCTCCCTGACAGCCAGCAGCTGTATATTTGACAAAGTCATTGGTATATTTTTACTTACTGGATTGTCCTTGCACTTTACCTGTTCTTTCCAGGGCTGACAACAGGGCTGGGGGCAGCATGCCTGGCTTGACTCCCCTTCCCCATGGCCCAGTCCAGGGTAGGACTCACCGATTCTTATTTATTTTGTCTTTTGACTTCCCGGTAGTTGAGGGGAAGGCTGATGTCAGGAGAGGGAGTGGACTGAGGAGGCAGTGCTATGGGCCCAGGGGTCAGGGAGAGGGAGGGGAGCGTGCGAGGGACAGCAGTGACCTCCTGGCACTGGGCTCACCCACCCAAGACCCCTGCCCCAGCACTGAAGCCCAGTAATGCCCCAGGCCCTCAGCTACTCCCTCCTGCAGCCTGGTTCACACCACACAGACTCTGCCTGCCCTCACTGTCTGTCTGCCTCCCATCGCCCGCCTCCCACCCCTGCCCCTCGGGCACCAGCCTGCATATGTGTTCACTTTTATTTAAATAAACTTGTGTGGTAAAAAGTCTGTCCCATGTCTCCCTCAACTCAGCCATTGCCTGGGTCTCAGGACTTGTCACCTTCCATCCCCCTCGCCCTCCAGAGGTGATGGCCATGCAGCATAGACTCACCACCCTCAGAAACCACCACTGGTGCTGGGCTCTGACCCAGGCCCAACTCTCAACACTTGTGACAGACTTCTAAGGGAAGACATGGAGGCTCCAAGCCCTGCTCCCTGGGGAGGAACAAAGTCTGGAGCCATGGTTGACAATGGCAGCCCCATAAAGTGGCTGTGAAGTCATGGTGGACAGGGAGCTGACCAAGAGGGGTTTGTTCCAGTCTCCTTTGGGCAGTTGGACTGCATGTGGGCCCCTGGGACCTGTCAAAGCTCACACACCTCACAACAGTGATGCAGCTAAGGACAGAGGCTCATGTGACAGAACTGGAAGGGTGCAGAGAGTAAGCAGTCTGAGCACTAAAACCCAGGAAGATAGCAATGTCCCAGTGTTCCTCCATAAAAACAAGCAGTAATGGGAAGGGGGAGTCAGGAGCGCTGCCATAGCATTCACACAGCCCCAGGGTGTGCCCAGCAAAGGGCCATCACAGCCAAGGGCCTGGAAACCCAATAGGGACCAAGAGTGCTGATGTCAATGGTGTTAGGTCCTTAGGCCAAAGTAACTACATTTTGAAAATCAGCAACTGCCCACCGGGGCATGATCTTCCAGTTAAGCCTGCCCCCAAAGAGTCCCTAATTACCAAAACCACAACAAAGAGGCCAAGTAACAATCATAGGACCAGATGGATTATTTTTTAACTACTCCATTGTATGTGATATAGAGTTGACATTTTTTCCATCAGGCTGCTGTGTATTGCAGAAGGGTAGCCTGGCAAATAATTCTGTCAATAAACCTTTGCTTGAACTCAGAGCTGTGTCTCTCGTGGATATTTGTGCCAGCTACCCTAACAAATGTGAGCACCTTGGAGTCACCCAAACCAGCTCCTCACTGAAGCGTCTGAGGCCCACAGGTGACATGATTTGATCAAGGTAATAAAAACATACCACAATTCAGAACTCTTGACTTGTGGCACAGCACTCATCCTTAGAGCCACAGAGGTGGGACCTGAATCTCCTCCAGCTTCAGGCCAGCCCTGCAGAAATCTTCTCAACATCCTTAGTATGACCAAAATACACTTGGGGCTGTCTCTTCAGGGCTCTGCCCCAGGCCCCTCCTCCCAGACCACCATCTTTCCTCTAATGATCCCAATATAGCCTTAAATAAGCCATTCCCATCTGTTGATTCCTCATTCCTTCACCTTCTGACTCCCAACCCCACATACATAGGTACTTCTGGCTTAGTTCTGGTTTTCCTTTCCAACAAGTTCCTTGCCTGCTTTTATTTGTCTTGATGATATTTAATCCCCTTCCCTAATATTAAAAGACTTCCCCTCCATTATTCCACCAGATACTATAAAAAGGTAGTGTCATTCTTCACTGGCCAATGTTCATCCTCAGGCCAAGACCACCCTGATCATAAAGTAAATAT
>JAJEJO010031834.1:0-10495 GCA_020662805.1 Glaucomys volans
ACTAGGTGTATGCTGAGAAACCAAGACCGTGGTTTTAGATTTAGTCATCTTCTTTGCATGGCTACACTCTTGGTTATCTTATTCTGTATCTTATTCCATGATATGTTTTGGTAATGGCTGACTTCATGACTGTGGGGATATGGCAACATGGGTTTAATTCTAGTGCCATCATTTACCAACTATGTAACTTGTGCAAGTTAGTTCACATTCTTATGTTCTGAATTCTTTGCCTTCAGAGTAGGGCTAATACTACAAACCTCATGATTTTGTGAGCAGGAATTAAAAGATTAATGCAAGTAAAGTGCTTAATGAAAGGCCCAACATGGTGAGGGACTCAATAACCATAGCTATTATTGCCTGTATGACTTCAACAGTGTTTGGTATACACAAAGGAAAGGAAAGGCAATAGCAAAACTTACTTCTATTGATTCTCCTTTTTATTAATTCATGGGTGAGTGGGACTTTTCTCTGTATTCTGTGGTTGTTTCTTGTTCATTTTTATATATATTTAACCTTCTTTTCAGGAGAATAATACACTAATTTTGAAGATTCACTACATAAAAGTGGCATCTGCCAACCGTATTCCTAGGAAGCAATTCTAATTTACAGGAACCAAGCATCAGAAATTTGAGAAGCATACTACTACATACTACTTAGTAGTATACTTAGTAGTATACTTAGTAGTATACTTAGTAGTATACTTAGTAGTATGTAGTAGAAGCATACTACTAACTTCTAAGTAGAAGCATACTACTAACAAGAAGAATTTCTTTATTTAGTTTCACAAGATTTTCTTTTTCAGTAAAAGTATTTCAGAGAAACCAAGAGAATTATCTTCCTTCAAAACTAATCTATACATATGTTTTCCTGAGTTCCAAAAACACTCAAATATCTTTTGGAACGAGTTTATGTGATGAATCTAGGTTCAAATATAAACTTGTTGATAATATGTATGGCTCCCAAACCTGGTAGCTTAACAGAATACTCTATGAAACTTTTAAAAATAGTCCTGTTAAAAATTGGTTCACTGGTCCATTGAAAGGTTGCAGGAGGAGATAAAAATCTGGTTACATTGTGGACCACTGGACGGCTGTATTCTGGGAAGGAGTGGGTGGGGGTACCAGAGGAGGACTGAAACTAAAAATATGTTAAAGTATGTGAAGAATCCCTGGGGTTGGTGCATTCTTCCTCTTTAAGTGATGCTCTAAGTGTCTTCCTGACTCTCTTGAATTTCCTTTGAAGAAGATTTAGCACATCTGCAGATGATCAAATTGTGGCCAATCATTTTGCAACTGTCATCAACACATACAGGAAAGAGTCCTTGGGTTGTAAGAATGTTTTTTCCCCAGAGGCAGCATGAGAGACAAGGAAACACAGGACCAGCAATGAGCAAATACTTTCTGTTTGACCAATATATGTAGTGACTATATTTGATTTAAGCATCTAGCTTTAAAGTTAACTACTTTATTCTGCAAATATGGATGGCTTGGGGAGGATTTAAATAAGGATTCTAGCAAAAGGGGTCCATCTTACACAACCTCCCAGATTGACAATATTCTTTAGTATTTTGAGGTCCTTTTCTGGTTTCCCCAAAAGTATTTTTTTAATAATTCTAAGAGCTATCTTTGAAATTGGAGCTCAGTAGCATAGTGGTTGTTTTATGGTACTTGGAAAGAAGTTGTACAGACTCTCTTCTGTTTTCTTCATTTTCGTAAATACCACGTGATCATATATTCCAGCATTAGTGTTGTACATCGCAAAGAGCTACGATATTTTCATGAACTTTCATGAAAAGGTGTATCTGGTTCCTCATTCCTTAAGTATGAAACTGGCATTAATGCGTCTTTGATACACGTGACACAGTAGAAACAATGATGTATGAGTTAAAAACCTATATCTCATCTTAACCATAGCACTGATACCAACGTTTACCAGTGGTGAGTTCTGCTTCCTCAGGTGTTGAACTATAACACCAGAGAAGCACGCCAAGGCAAGCATGTTAAGCAGGTTTTATTTAAAAGTAGTAACACAGACTTCTTCTTGGAGGGAGAAGAGGGGGCCATGGCTGATGTTCTAGAATCCTCAAGAAGTGAGCACCCTATGTCTTTTATAGATTAGGGTCTCCTTTGTTTTGTTCTCTCCTCCGACCCTTATCTTTCCTTCCTGCCTACATGACCAGGCCCTGGTGACACAGCAAAAGGTGAGATGCAAATGGCAGGGGGAAGGGCCACATGGAGATCAGGTAGGGGACCAGGGGACATTAATTATCAACTCCCTGCCTGCAACTTTTGGGAAGGGGCAGTTAAGCAGGTAAACTTGATGATCAAAAGGGCTCTGGAGACACTGCATTCCAATCTCCCAGGGGCAATCTCCAACTTCCCAAACTCTGATGGCCTCCATTCCTCGATTTGAACAGATTTCTTGGTGTACACTAACTGCCTGTCCCCAATTCTGGCTTTAGCACTGTCTAAATTCCCATCCCATAATTTAGAACAAAATGTAATGTTAAAAGAAATTAATGCATTTGATAACATCGATCACTCCCACTAAAGGATGAACTTCTCCTTTGCATCCCAGGATCTTGGAAGAGCATTTGGTAGAGTAGACCATGAGGATTTGGTGAATAATTGCTATATGCTCAACTCTGGACTAAGAATTGAAAAGTCCTGGATTTAAGTTTTTCTTCTGTTTCTAAAGTGTTTTACTTTGAGTAAGTACTTACCCCTGTGATAACTGTTTCGTCATCTTTGACATTTGTAAAGTGAAATTTTAAATATGATAATGTAAGAATACAAGGTAGATTGCAGTAAATCAGTTATTATTAGCCTTTATCTCCAAATTATAGACTTTTTACACTATATATATATACACACACACATATATATATATATAATATAGAGAGAGTTATAAATATATGTGTGGAGATTGTATTTAAGGAGCTTTCCTTAAATTTCAAGGTCACTGCCTGCCTCTATTATATCAAAAGTTATAAAAGCACTATTAAACCCATTCCAACCTATCCCGTGTCCTTGGAATTATTATTATTATTATTATTATTATTATTAGTTTGGTAAATCTAGTTGAATCAAAGACAAAATACCAGAAGTGGGTCTTCCTACTACAAGCCTTATCTTGCGTCATTCATTTCTTGTATTTCAGATTATAGATTTTTTAAAAACTCAATTTGAATTAGACAAATAGAGTGGTTCTCCTCACAGGTGTTTTTTCTGACAACTGAAATGGTATATTACAACCATATCTATTCATACCACCTCAATGTAACTTTGAAAATCATGATATTTTTCTCCTGATTTCATGTTCAATGATAAGAAGACTTGAATCATGGGAATCAATAAATCATTGCTGTTTTCAAAGAAATTTATTGAGTATTGGTACATGTAGATAAAGCACACTGTAATTATTGTATTGATATGTAATTATTGTAATAATGAAACACTGTTATATGGTACAGATGGAGTACATTTCATAATGGTTTTATAAGATGAATTAATACATAAATCAATTCAAAGAAAATGAAATGAACTACACTGATTTTATATTATTCTCCACTATATTTTATATTTCTCATATTTTTATGCTTATAAGATTATCCCACTTTCTTTGTTAAACAGGGCTGACTGCATGCAAAACTGGTATATCCGATATTGACAGTTTGGACCTTTGACTTTCCCTGCTTTATTTAGCATCTCTTTGACAAGTGCAGCATAAGTAACACACATTCAGGGTAGGCAGTATTTGTTTGCTCTTCTCTCTCTCTCTCTCTCTCTCACACACACACACACACACACACACACACACACAGAGCTGGGATTCCAATCTAGGGCCTCCTGCATGCTAGGCAAACACTTTATCACTGAACTTAACCCCTAGCCCCTTTTTCTTTTAACTGATTGTGCAGCATATGCACATAGGTATTTATAGTAAAACATATATTTTCATCTAAATGTGGATCTCTAGGCCTTGCTGGATATAACTTCTACTGAGCTTCTGTATATTCTATGAATATTCAAATATAGTATATACACATATAGATGGTAGTTATCTTCACTAGGAAGAATCTCTTCTGTCCCACATGAATTCAGTACTTTGGACAACCTTCTTAACCTCTGCTTGTTTCAGATGTCTCATCTATAAAATTAATGCAACATCACAGGGTTAACTTGATATTAATTATACATAAAACTCCTAGAAAAGTGACACAAAAGAAGCACTTGGTGTTAGCTACATTGCTATTCACATTTTTGCTCAAGATCTTGTATCACTAATTGGCATAATTATATTTTAATAGCAATATTTAAATTTTGAATCCAGTGATTCCATATTTAAAAATAGTTCTATGGTACAAACTGTAAAGAGTGTCAGACATAGATGAATTCTTATCAAAATTAAAACAGGATTAACCAATTCTATAAGCATGTGCTAAACATATACAGATTCTTTGCTCCAGAACAAATTCACCTTTCCTTAGATGCCTTTACTTTGATGAACACTATCAGAATAAAACAAAGCAATAAAATATAAGGGCTTTGTATCTTTCTTTGAACTTACCAATTTGTTCATTTAAAAACTTGGTTGTATGTTATAATATTTCTTACTGTATATTCTCATATATCAAATTTATTATTCCTCTATGTCAGACACAGACCCAGGTGAAGAAAAGACAAAGTTGGCACGATGGCCATTATCACAGTTTACAAGATGGTAGAGAAGAATTTTCTTTTAGTAAAACAGCCATGTGCATAATATTGTAAGGAAAGGTGAAATGCAAGGTGTGTGTGTGTGTGTGTGTGTGTGTGAGAGTGAGAGAGGATATACACCTAGCCTAATATTGGGTGTAACAGAGGCTCTTTCAGTGGAAGTCTAGAGGCAAAAGATTGAAGAATTTTATTTTCAGCTACTTTATTATTCAAATTAGAAGGCTACTGAGATGATTATAAAAATGCCATTCATATACTCTTTTATACATATTGTTGATATGTGTGTATGGAAATATCATAGTGAAACCCATGAATTTGAACAATTAGTATGTGTTAATAAAAATATTTATTATAACCATGTTGTTGGATGTTGTACTCCAAAAATGTATCTTTTTTCATTCTCTTCTTCTTCTGTTCACACAGAAACCCAAAAAGTCGGTATGTGATGTTACACAAGTTTTTATTTTATTTCATTTCCTACTTATTTTTATTGGTTCTTTTGATACATGCCAGTAGAATCCATTTTAATGTAATTACACAAGCATGGAATATATATTATTCAAATCAAGACTCCAGTCTGTGGATGTGCACATTACAGGATTTCTGCTAACTTTTGCAACTCTTTTAAATTAATGTATCTTATTAGTAATTATTATAAATTATATGTAATAATATTAATATGAATCAAACTAAAAATGTTATGTTTGTGGTAGATCTATGAAAATAAAAATAGTGAGGTCAGATCTCATACATTAATTTACTTGATCCATTTCATATTGATGAACATTTGATAATCTAAATGTAAACTTTGAATGTTAGATGATAAACTGCAATGAATAAATTTGCGCACATGTATCATTTTTTATTTATGTAAATATATCTGGAAATGTTGCATATGTTTGACTGTTGCATCAAAGATTTCTGTAATTCTGATAATTATTGCAAATCCTTCTTGATAAAAATTGTACCAATATGTACTCCAATCAGCAATACATGAGAAAATATGAAATATATTTCCCTGAGGGTTCGCTAATAGAGTATTTCTTTAAACTTTTCAGTTTTGCCAATGTGTTTACATTAAATGGCATCTCAAAGTAGGTTTGATTCTTTTTTTAAATTAGGTAGTTAAACATGTATTATCCATTTAAAAACTTGTTGCACTTTTTGTAATTTGGTCTATTTTTTCATTCTTTTCTTATTTATTTTTAGCAACTTACATATTCTAGCAAGAATTGATCTTTGTCACAGAATTAAAAATACATTCTGAGTTTGCCTTTTGAGTTTGTGATATTTCTTGATATGCAAACAGTTGTTCTATTATTATTTTTAAAATGTATTGAAAGTTCATCTTTTCTGCAAGGATTTTGGTTTTGAATATGTTTAGCACATCATTTCCCACTCTTGATTTTATAGGAATTCTCCATAGTTTCCTTCTTTACTTCTGTAGTTTCTTTACTTTTACAATGAAAAATTCATTTATAATTATTATCTGTGAAGTGTGTCAGAAACGAATCCAACAGTAATTTTATTCCAAATTTTGGAAGAACACAAATTGAAGTCCAAGGCATCTGAGCAGAAATGGATTCTGGTGGACACCTGTGGTTTCTAGGAGGAATCCTGAATGGCTGCAACCTGAGAGCAAAGGTGAACTAGATATGGAAAGGCCTTCACAGAGACTGAAATCAGCTTTGGAACCTTTTATTTCCTGGTAATAAAGGTAATCCTGTATTTACAGAGCCTTGGCAGAAACAAAAGGTACATCCCCTCTAGAAAGAGCTGACATCATCTTAGGCACCGAGTAAAATTATTAAACAATAATATAATGTCTAAAACATAATTTGAAAATATCTAAAATATCCAGGCATATGAAGAGAAAAGACTGAACAAAACACAGCAGAAACAAACAACAGAAGAGACCTATTGAGTTCTTTTTTATTTATTCATTTTTTTATTTTTACAGACTTCATTCTGTTTCATTGTACACATTTGGGGTAGAAATTCTCATTTCTATTGAGTTCTTAATACCAAAGCACCAAAGACCCTGAAATAAGTTTACTATGTTTAAGGAGACAAAATATAGACCTGGAAATCTAGCAGAGAACTAACTGGAAGCTATAAAATAATGATAATTTATATTATGCGCATATATGAATGTGTAACAATGAATCCTATCCAAATATATAAATATAATGCACTAATAAAAATGAGGAAAAAGTAATGACAATTTTAGGACTAAAATATAATAATCAAATTTGTAAATAAGTAGTAAAAATTTAGCAGCATATTAGATACAGATGTGAATAACATTTGCATGTGAACATGAGGACTAACATAAGAAGAAACTACTTGAAATGAATACAAACAAGTCAAGATGGTAAAACAGAGAATGAAAGATCTACAAGTGAGGCATTCTAACGTAAGAAGGGAGAAAAGAAGGAAAACAGCAGGAAGGAAAGTATAAAAAATGTAAAACAAATGTTAAAAGCACCTGAAAAAAAAAGATCAACTTGAATGCTGTAATGATCCCTGGAGTTGACTTTTTCTATAAAAAAAATAAATAGAATAGTAACAAAAATGCCAACAATCCTTTATTGAGTAAAAAATTTCACTGAGAATAAAATTCAAGTAAATAAATCTTTGGATGAACAGTAACAGTAAATATTTGTCATTAATAATATGGCACTAAAGAAAACACTAATGGATTTTATTCAAGCAAAATGCAGACTTTCCCAGATGGAAACTTAGAGATGCAGGAGGAAATAAAAAACAGTGGAAATAGAAATTATGTGGTCTGTTTTAATCAGCTTTTTTCCTGCTGTGACTTAAAGATCTGACCAAAATAATTGCAGAGGAGGAAAAGTTTATTTGGGGGCTCACAGTTACAGAGGCCTCAGTCTATAGACAGCTGACTCCATTCCTCACTGCTCAGGTGAGGCAAAACATCATGACAGATGATGGAGGGAAGCTGCTCACATGATGATCAAAAAGCAGAGAGAAGCACATGAGTTCAATCCCCAGCATAGAAAAAAAAAAAAGCAGAGAGAGACTCCAATCTCTAGATATAAAATATATACCCCAAAGGCATACCTCCAGTGACCCAGTTCCTCCGCTCCTCCAATCTTACCCCATCTGCCTTCAGTTACCACTCAGTTAATCCTGTCAGAGGATTAATTCACTGATTGGGTTAAGATGCTCATAACCCAAATATTTCTTCTCTAAAACTTCTTGCACTGTACCACACATGAGCTTTGGGGGACATCTCATATCCAAACCATAACATGATCCGATACACTGTTCTCCATTTTAAATTTTAGTTTCTAAGTTCTCGGATTGGTTGATTCCACTCTCCTACTCCTTTTTGTGGTTTCTCTGGCAATCCCCTAAGGAGACCCTCAAAAATTTTATGGACTATTTCTAGAACTATCATTTATTATATATGAAGGGCAGTGTGACTGGATAATAAACCATGGGTTTACACCTTCTCTCTTCATTTTCTTTTACATATTGCTCAACTCTTTTCTGGTATGATCTGTTGAGAAAATTGAAGCCCACGTTTTTGTTCCTATCATCTCTTTCCTTGTTATTTATGTATTTTTAAACTAAAATAATTTGATCAGGATATAGCTTAATGTTGACTATTCTGAGACCCTTTTTCTTTAACTGATGGTGTACTATTCTGGCAGGTAAGCTCAGTGAAATTTTTCCAGAACTGTGTATTTAAATATTACTGGGTTTTGTTTTGATTCATTTTTTTTCTTTCTCCCCTTTGGATACTTCATGTGTTTTGGCTTGTTTGGCCTGCCTCCTTTGGTTATTACAGTCTCTCTAATTCTTGCCAACCATATCTCTAAGTCCATTTCTTTCTTTGATGCTTAACTTTTTATTTTCTTTTATTCTCTCTGCTACTTAACTCTATTTTCAGCCATTTCTCCCTGTGTTCTTCAAATTTTGTCTCCATCTCTGCAACTGAAGTTTTTCTATTTCTTTCCAAATTCTAACAGCTCATACTTTATTTCCTCTGTAGTCTTGCCATCTCTGTCTCCAGATTTTAATATTTGTTTTGTGACTTCCTTTGCAAAATAAATGACTTCACTAAGTAATTTAAAAAGTTCATATCAAAATATCTGGTACAATTTTCATCTTGCCATATATACAATATTCCATCCATCAAAAAGCGAATACACTTTCTTCTCAGCAGCTCATGGATCCTTCTCTAAAATAGACCATATGTTATGCCACAAAGTTACTCTTAGCAAACACAAAAACATAGAGATACTACCTTGTATTCTGTCAGATCATAATGGAATGAAATTAGATCAACGATAAAGATAAAAACAGAAACTACTCTAACACCTGGAGATTAAATAATATGCTATTGAATGATGCATGGATAACAGAAGACATTGGGGGGAAATAAAAAATTTCTTAGAGGTCAATGAGAACAAAGATACAACATATCAGAATCTCTGGGATACTATGAAAGCAGTGCTAAGAGGAAAGTTCATTGCATGGAGTGCATTCAATAAAATAATGAAAAGTCGACAAATCAATGGCCTCACATTACAGCTCAAAGCCCTAGAAAAAGAGGAACATATCATCACCAAAAGTAGTAGAAGATAGGAAATAATTAAAATCAGGGCTAAAATCAATGAAATTGAAACAAAAGAAACAATTCAAAAAATTGACAAAACAAAAAGTTGGTTCTTTGAAAAAATAAACAAAATTGATAAACCCTTAGCCACACTAACGAAGAGGAGAGAGAAAATCCAAACTACTAAAATTCGTGATGGAAATGGAAATACTACAGCAGACACAATTGAAATACAAAACATAATAAGAAGCTATTTTGAAAACTTATACTCCAACAAAATAGAAAACCTGGAAGACATCAACAGGTTCCTAGAGATATATGAGCCACCCAAACTGAATCTGGAGGACATACACAATTTAAATAGTACAATTTCAAGCAAGGAAAAAGAAGGAGTCCTCAAAAGTCTACCAACAAAGAAAAGTCCCGGACCACATGAATTCATAGCCAACTTCTACAAGACCTTCAAAAAAGAGCTCATTCCAATACTCCTCAAAGTATTCCATGAAATAGAGGAGGAGGGAACCCTTCCAAACTCATTCTATGAAGCTAATATCACCCTGATACCAAAACCAGAGGACACATCAAGGAAAGAAAATTTCAGACCAATATCCCTAAGGAACATAGATGCAAAAATTCTTAACAAAATTTTAGCAAATCACATATAAAAGCATATTAAAAAGATAGTGCACCATGATCAAGTGGGTTTCATCCCGGGGATGCAAGGTTGGATCAACATCCAGAAATCAATCAATGTAATTCACCACATCAACAGACTTAAAGTAAAGAACCACATGATTATTTCAATAGATGCAGAGAAAGCATGTGATAAAATGCAGCACCTCTTCATGCTCAAAACACTAGAAAAAAGAGGGATAGTAGGAACGTTCCTTAACATTGTAAAAGCTATCTATGCTAAGCCTACAGCTAACATCATTCTAAATGGAGAAAAATTGAAAGCATTCCCCCTGAGAACTGGATCAAGGCAGGGATGCCCTCTTTCTCCACATCTGTTCAACATTGTCCTTGAAACTCTAGCCAGAGCAAATAGACAGACCAAAGAAATTAGAGGAATACGAATAGGAAAAGAAGAGATCAAACTATCCCTATTTGCTGATGACATGATTCTCTATTTAGAAGACCCTAAAAATTCCACCAGAAAACTTCTGGAACTCATCAATGAATTCAG
>JAJEJO010031842.1:0-13954 GCA_020662805.1 Glaucomys volans
CCTCCCGTTGTTAGCCCCTCCCCACCCCCCGCATCCCCCCTGGGATGGCACCGCCCTCTTCTCCCGACCCCGCGGTACCACTCACCTGGTTAAAACCGGTCAACCGTTGCTTGGCAGCGCCTGTCCCGCCCGGGTTTGCCAGGTCTCAAAATGGCCGCCCGCACTTCCACAACCAACTTCCGCCTTTCCCGAGACGCCCCTATCTCCTCGGTAACGCGGGTTCCCAACCGACGCTGAGGTTTGGGGGCGGGGCTCAAGCGTCCCGGGAAGCGGGTGCGTGAATTGAGGGCACTGGAAATGAAAATTTGTGTTAGGAATGCCTTCAAATAGTTCCCAGTGGCTGTTCTGGCAGCAGGCATTATTCCTACGTGTCCTTCAGCTCAAAAATTCTACCCCGGGGCCGGGGGAATTCTACCCCTGAAAAAAAAGTCTTGTCTCCTAGGGATCTTGTGGGAATGAATTAACCTGCTGCTTAACATTGTCTTATGCAAAATATGGACATGGTCATCCATCTCATACATTATTGTGGGAAGTCAATAAAATAACACCTGAAAAGGGAAGCACAAGTAAACATTCAGTAAGTTAACAATTGTTATTTCTATTTTGGTGCCTGACAATTAAGGACTGTTAAATGTACAGGAGGCCATTAGTTTTTTTTTTTTTTTAATTTATTCTTTTATTTACTTATTGATTCATTGAACACAAATGGAGTACAGCTATTGTTTCACTGTTTGTACACAAGGTAGAGTCACACCATCTGTGCATTCATGCATGTACACAGGGCAATGGTATCTGTCACACATTCTGTTATTAATTTTACCCCCATTAGTTTCAACTGAGCTTCTACACTAAGGTCCAACTGGTCAAACCAAAATGGAATCACTCGTGCTTAAGTTCCAAGTCACCTAAATGAAACCAAGTTGTTTATTTGACCTGAGCAATCAGGATAATGAGAAGTAACAGTCAAATCCTCAAACACGCCAATTTATAACTGGGAGTTTCCTCTACTTTGACCTTTTATTTATTTTTGGTACTGGAAGTTGAACCCAGAGGCCCTTTATCACTGAGCTACACACACACACACACACATATGTATGTATATATATGTATTACATACATATATATTTAATTGTAGATGGACCCAATACCTCTATTTTATTTATTTTTTATGTGGTGTTGAGGATCCAACCTAGTGCCTCACATGTACCAGGCAAGGGTTCTACCACTGAGCCACAACCGCAACCTCTTTTTTTAGATGGGCCTTGCCAAATTGCTGAGACTGGCCTCAAACTTGTACTCCTGTCCAAGCCTCACAAGTAGTTGGGATTACTGGCTGGTTTAATATTTTTTGGTACTGGGGTTTGAACCCAGAGGCACTTGACTGTGGAACTACATGCCAATCCACTTTATTTTTTATTTTGAAACAGGATCTCACAAAGTTGCTTAGGACCTCCCTAGGTTGCTGAGGCTGGCCTCAAACTTGCAATCCTCCTGCCTCAGCCTCCAGAGTAGCCTGGGATTATGGGCCTGCACCCCCACACCTGACTGTTTTAACATTTTCAAGGAAAGTATATTTGAAACAATCTGTCCAGTTTTTGTTCTCTGTTTCTGCTGCCCTCAGCCATCAGGCTCTATCTTTAAAACCAGCCTCTGCGCAGCTCATGGGAGCTTGCATTTTATGTGTTCTTCTGAGTCTAAAACTGAGGGATGACATGAATAAACCCTCTGGCTTCACTTATTCCTAGTTACTTCTTTTATTTGATTTTAAAAATTACTAACATTAGGGGCTGGGGTTGTGGATCAGTGGTAGAACACTTGCCTAGCATGTGTGAGGCACTGGGTTCGCTTCTCACCACCACATGAAATGAATAAAATAAAGGTCTATCAACATCTAAAACATTTTTAAAAAATCACTAACATTAGAGGTCACATAGCTGAGCTGAGGTCACATATTACTAGTCTCCCATTAGTTATGCTGTAAATGATACCTCTGACATTGTGATGGTGATATGAGGTGCCTACGTTACTTTTCAGGAGTTTGAAGGTTGCTTTTATTGAAAGCTATGGCTCTTCACTTGGGTCTGCATAAGTGTTTTAAATGGATGACTTCTTGGATGTCAGGAGCCATTGTCTGGACATGTGTCCTATGAAAATTGATTAGGCATGCATAGACCACCGATGACTTTACCTCCAATCAGACATCCCCATCCTTAAATCACCCCATTTCTCCCATATGGAAAATGCTCCCTGTGGAGAGACAGATTTCAGGCTTACTTTCCCACCTGCTCACTAGCCACTTGTGAATAAAGTCTTGAAAAACTCCTCATTTCCATGATTGGCAACTGTGCGCTGGCAGAACAGCCTGGCTCAGTAACCATTCTAGAATTACAAAGGAAAGTCACTGAGGGCTTTAATTTAAATTTAATTTTGCCTTTTAACAAGACTCTGATTATGACTTCTTTTCTTTCTTCACTGTGTTTGGGACTGAACCTCACACATGTCAGGCAGGCATTCTGCCACTACCACGGAGTTACATCTCCAGGGAAACCATGACTTTTCTTCAATGAACTTCAAAACTGACTTCAAACCAGTCGTCTTCAAACTTGAGCTTGCATCAGACTCAGCAAAAGACCTGGGTCAAACAGGATGGTGGGCTCCACCCTGGGAATTTTTGATTCAATAGACCTGGGTGGGCCTGAGAATTTTTATTTCTAGCAAGTTCCCAGGTGATGCTGATCTTGAAGGTCTAGGGCCCACACCTTGAGAAACAGATCTCTGAAACCTTCCACGTATCCCCAGGACCTCAGGAAAACATCCAGACTCCTCCGATGGTTTCCAGAGCTCTGTATCATCTCCTTCCTCCCCATAGACACCTATATTCTACAGCCCAGCCACACAGTGATTGAGTAGCCCTGCTCAGGTGCCATCTCTTTGCCAGACCTGTGCACATGCTGTAACACGCTCAAATACTAGTCCCTTCTTTGTCACCAAGCTACTTCCCTTCAAGTATTTGTCATCGTTTTGTGGTGCTGGGGGTGGAACCCAGGGCCTTGCACATGCTAGGCAAGCGCTCTGTAACTGAGCTATACCCTTCATATTTTTTTCTGTGATACATTCCAAGCCCCCATCAACCCTTTGGCCCTTGAGGCCATGACTGGCTCGAGACAGACCTCTCTCACTGGATGGATAGATTCACAAGGGCAGGACCTTAGACTTTTCCCTCGCTGTGCCCCAGCCCTGCCCAACACAGCACAAACCAGGTACCCTTATATAAATGGGCAGCTGACGGAGGTCTGTCTCTCCTACCCATCCATCTGTCCACCCCAGGAGGATGACTTCCTCCAAGGAAAGAGACTCAGCAGCCACGTCCCTGAACCCATCCAGATTCACCAGTCAGTACCACCAAGGTCTCCCAGTGGCATGCGCAGCTTGGGAAACAGCACCCCAGGGAGGGACAGTGCCTTCATTCAATCTCAGTGTGCGAGGTTTTTGGTATAGCATTGTTTTACCAGCAGAAGATGAAATCACCCACACACCTATCAACAGGGTGTGGAATGACTTAGGGACAAGTGTCCTAGAGGAGGCCTTGCAGACACAAAAGGATATGAGACCTATGTTTGTCTCTGGTGTAATGTCTGAATTATACTGTGTTGACAAAAAAAAATGAGAATAAAATATAATAGAACATGATGTTAAAATGTGAATATTTTTATATTTCTACATAATATTTAAAAATGAGAACAGGGCTGGGTTGTGGCTCAGTGGCAGAGCACTGGCCTGGCTCGGGTGAGGCACTGGATTCGATTCTCAGCACCACATAAAAATAAAGGTTTATCAACTAATAAAACTTTTTTAAAAATAAATAAAATGCAAATAAGATTTTTTTAAACTATTAATCTAGCTTTAAAAAGATCAATCAGGGGACTGGGATCGTAGCTCAGGGGTAGAGTCCTTGCCTAGCATGTGTGAGGCACTGGGTTCAATTCTCAACACTGCATATAAATAAATAAAATAAAGGTCCATTGACAACTAAAAAAGATATTTTAAAAAAATGAGAACAGCAGCAATAATTAGGTAACATTTTATTGCGTCCCACATCCGGGGCTCAGGGCTTTACAGGTGGTGAGCTGCTGGCTGGGCAGGTCTAGGAGGTAGGTGCTGTTGGCATCCTATTTCACAAATGAGCTAACGAGGCACCAGAGGTGACATCCCCTGCCCAAGGTCACCCAGCTCGGGAGTGACAGTGTAATTGTCACCACAACACATTAGGTACCATTTGTGCTGAATGGAAAATAAAGGACACAGGCGTGCACATTGCTGGTGGGGAGACTAAGCCTGGAGGGAGACCCGGGAGGTCAGCATGGCCGAGTGCAGGGGAACAGCCTCCTGTCCACCGTATGCTCTTCGGCACGTTGGGATTTTTCTTTTTCTCTTTTCTCTCCTCCCTCTCCTCTCTTTCTCTCTCTCTGTACTGGGGACGGAACCCAGGGCACTTAACCTGAGCCACATCCCCAATCCTTTTTATATTTTATTTAGAGACAGGGTCTTGCTAAGTTGCTGACACTGGCTTTAAACTCTTGATCCTCCTGCCTCATCCTCTCCAGGTGCTGGGATAACAGGGCTATGCCGCCACGCCCGCCTCCCCTTTGGAATTCTTAGCACATACTTTTTTATTTTCTATTGAATGGAATAGGACCTGGTGTCTCTTCCTAGAGGACTCTGGAAAGAGAAGGAGCAAGGAGTAGAAGCCAGATTACACAAGCACAAGAAGATGAGAAGCAGCTTCCCAACCATCCATCCTGATTTGAGCACCTAGGTCCAATATGACCCTGATAAGAAGCCCAGAAGGCTGAGAAGCTGAGGAGGAGCTGGACAGCGGATGTTTCTGAGCTCCCAAAGGAAACCAAAATCCAAGTTTTGAACTTTCTGTGTGACTTTGTGCACATTACTTAACCTCTCTGAGCCAGTGTTCCTCATCTGTAAAAGGTGGAGAATGTTCATAATTCACTGGTTTGCCGAGAGGGTTGAATGTGTCAAGGGCTTAGAGTTGTGCCTGGCACACGGTGAACCCTCTAAGTATTTTCTATCACTTATTAAGGCAATCATGAGGGGCTTTTCTTACTAGTACTGCCCACCTTCCTGGTTCTCCTTATTCCTCTTTGTCCTCCACTCCCTTTCTGTCTCCTTTGTAAGCTCTTTGTATCAGGACATTCATTGAGGGGTCATTGCTTGCTAGAAATGATCATGCCTCGACCTATGGCAGCCACTTTGGGACCATAAGGGCAGAACACATGCGCCAAGCCTTTGCTGAGGGTGGCAGAGCAGAGACACAGGGGCCCTGGGATCACAGGCCCTCCCACAGCTGTGGAGAGTACTTCTGGAGATCTCCCCAACTCTGATGAAGTGCGTCTAACATTGCCTTATTCCAGCAGTGCCAGGTGGGGTTTTGTTAGAACCCAGAAAAGCCAAAATCTTTCCTAAGTGATGTAAATATATGAGCACCCTAAGGACGGTTAGGTCTCCCTTCACTCTCTCCCACGGCCTCAGTTCCTCTCCAACTTTGACCACGCCACTGAGTCCCAGCCCCAGGGCCCTGTGACACCCCCTGGGTGTCCCTGCAGCCCCTCATACTAACCAAATGTTAAAACAGCCACTGACCTCCCCCCAGCTCTGCTTCCTCCCAGGTCCCCAGGCACAGCTGACCTCGGCCTCGCCCTCCCAGTCTGCAAAGCCCATCTGCTGGCTTGGGGTCTCCCCCACCTCCATGGCTCCGCCCAGCCATGCTCACCTCTGTTTGCCCCTAGTCTCCCCCTACCCGCCTCAGCTTCTCCCGCTTACCTCCCTGCACATGCAGCTGGGGGACCTTCCTAAAGTCCAAACCCCGCCATGCCTCTCCAGTGCCCTCGGGATGAAGCTGCCCCAGGCTGTCACTCCAGGACACTCAGACCAGCTCCTTCCCCTTTCCGGCCTTACTCCAGGCACAGTAGCCAGAAGCCACTGTCCCACATGCCCTCCCCGCCAGGCCTCGGCAGCCTCTTGCTTCTGCCTGCCCCGCCCTGCCCAGTTCCAAGTGCCTGCGGGTCCCTTCTTTGACATCCACAGAGTGTGGCAGAGCTAGGAGCTCAGTCGAGGGCCCTGGCACTAAGGCTAATGCCACAGACCATCTCAGGAGCGGGCAGAGCTGAGGCCTAACCCTAAAGCCATCACTTCCTCGCCCGTGGCTAGGACCAGGGACCACCCTCTCCCATGCCTCAGCTTCCTCATCTGTGGACAGGGGGTAACCACTGTTATCATCCCCATCCAGTAAGTATCCAGAAGACAGCCTGGCCTAGGAGAGCGGCAGACTGACAGGGCAGTCCCTGTGAAATCACCTCTGGAAGTGGTGCTATTGTGGTCGCCATTTTAGGAAACAGTCTGAGAGGTAGAGTGACTGCCCAAGGACACAGGCAGGACATGGTGGCCTAGAGGGGAGCCTGAGCTGGCTGGCTCCAGGCCGAGGCCAAGGTGTTGACTTAGTGCTTGGCAAATGGGGGAAGCCAGGCTGGGAGCAGGGCCCTGTCCCTGAGGCAGGCGGTGTCCCCAGGCCCTGGTCCCTGGAGGAACCTGAGAAGATGAATCAAGGACAACTCCTTCCTCTGACCATCCTCACATTTCCGGTCCTAATTCTGTTGTCCCTTCCTCCAGGAAGCTCTCCTGACCTTCCAGCTCCAGCTGGACACGTGCACTGTGCTTCCCCCGCCTCGGCCCGGTCACCCTGCCGGGTTTTCTCCAGCCTCCTCCGGCAGAACCTGCCCATCAGGGACTTCCACTGTGTGGGGACAGGTCTGTGAGTCCCATGAAGGCAGGGTCCAGGGCCACCTCCACTATGTGTCCCCAGCACTGCAGCCCTGGGCCAGCATAGAGTTGGGGTCTGGGGATGATGGACATCCTCCTGCTGTCGGACAGCTGAGGAAACCAAGGCTCAGAGAGGGCTGTCACCTGACCTGCGGCGGAGACAGGTCCAGGCCCAGAGTCCACACCGGACCAGTGGTGGAATGAGGGACAGGTGAACGCGTGAGCCTGAGGCACAAGGAGAGGGCAGACAGCGAGGAAGCCAGAAGGCCGGAGTGTGCAGGGAGGGAGGAGGGAGGGAAAGGAGGTGACCCGCGGGAGCCCAGAGGGCCCGGGTGTGGCAGAGCAGGTCCCTGGCCACGGGACTTCGAGGACGAGGACACAAGGGTCCTGCCAGCCGCATCCCAGGCCCTCCAGCCTCAGGCGGCCGGCTACCTGGAGATGGAGGCGTAGTCGGCGTGGGCGCCGGCGGAGAGGTGCTGGTGCAGCTCGGGCTGGGCGCCCAGGATGTCCACCTGGTCGTCCCCGTCCTCCCCGAGGCTGGCAGGGCTTGGGCTGGGCAGCAGGATGAGCTCGGTGAGGCCGTGGAGGTCAGACACGTGGCGGAAAGTCTGCAGCACGAGCACCATGGCCACCAGGCCCAGGAAGAGGTAGGCTGCGCGGGAGGAGGACTCAGCGGCTGGATCCCCCCTTCCACCCCGGCCCCTGGGCCCTCCCCACCCGCTACCCTCGCCGCCGGCCAGCCCCCAGCTCACCTGTGACCAGCACCTTGTAGAGGGCCCGGTGGGGCTGGCCGGGCTCCTCCCCGGGGACATAGTCCCCCAGGCCGATGGTGGACAGCGAGATGAAGCAGAAGTAGAAGGCGTCCAGGAAGCTCCAGGCCTCCTCCAGGTGGGCGAAGACGGCGGCGGGCGCCAGAAAGCACACGGTCACCAGCACCGCCAGCAGGGCCACCAGGTGCCAGCGTGCGGCGCGGCGGGGCTCCCAGCCCCAGCGCAGGCTCAGCCAGTTCAGGGGCGCGTGGGTGAGCAGCTGCGACAGGCGCTGCGCCGAGGCGGTGAGCAGCAGCATGGTGGTCGGCACGCCCAGCAGCGCGAAGGCGATGGAGAAGGCCTTGCCCGCGTCCGTCAGCGGCGTCGTGTAGCCGTAGCCTGCGGGGGAGGGGGCTTCCTGTCCACCTGCACCTCCACGCAGGGGCCCAGCACCCCCTGAGCCGCGCCTGCCTGGAGTCCAACCAGAGAGCCGGCTTCCTGTCCAGGAAGACAAAGCCCGAAGAACCTCGAGGCCCAACCACGCAGCTGCTTTTAGTTACTGGCTTTTAAGAACTAAAAAAAAAAAATCACCGATTTGAGCCAGGTGTGGGGACACACACCCGTGATCCTAGGGACTCAGGAGGCCAAGGAAGGAGGATGGCAATTTCCAGGCCAGCCTCAGCAACTTAGAGACCCTGTCCCTAAAAAAAAAAAAAAGGACCAGGGATGTGAGGATGTGACTCAGCGTTCAATCCCTAGTACCAAAAATGAAATGAAATGAAGTGAAATGAAATGAAATGAAATGAAATACAAGGGCTGGAGGTAGCTCATTGGTACCCCTGGATTCAGTCCCCAGTACCACATTTGCGGGGGCTGGGGACATAGCTCAGGGTTAGAATCCTTGCCTGACTCTGCAAGGCCCCAAGTTGCATCCCCAGAACTGAAAAAAAATCCCTAATTTTAGAGGGCACACAGCTAGGTAATGCGCCATTAGTCTCCTGCTAGCTCTGCTGTGGAGGACACCACTGCTGTGTGGTCATGACAAGAACAATGGCCCAGGTAACTTCTGGGGGACTTGGAGGCCACTTTTGCTGAAACACTGACTCTCCCCTTGGGCCGTGCAGGTGGCCTCTTCCATATTTGGGGGCAAATACTTCCCCATGGGAACATGCTGATGCTTCCATTTTCTGAACACGAGTCCCATGAAGAGCGAGGAAGGCTGATCAGTCACACGCAGACCCCTGACTGCTCCGCCTCCGGGCACGCTCCCCACCTCACATCACCCTACTCCTTTCCCCCATAAACATCCCCAGACCCTCTCTTCAGGGAAGCCGGGCTGAGACACCTCCAACCTACCACCGTGAATAACTCTCCTGCAAAACTCCTCATTTCAGTGATGGGCTAAGTGCAGTGACCCCTGACCTCACATATTGCGTGTGTCAACGCAGCTTGTCATCTCAGCCTTCAGACAGACCCCCAATCCACTTACTTCTCCCCCTAACCTAGCCCCACGGCCCTGCCCTTGTCCTTCCCACCACAGCAGCCTCCCCTAGGCCTCCCTTCTCCTCCAACCTGGACCCCACAGTCTATCCATCTCATGCAGACTAAAGGACCAAGACCCCACCCAATCCCACAGGGCAGCATACCTACCTCAGGGCCTTTGCACTGGCCATTCCTTCCTCATGGAAAGCTCTTTTCCCGTGCACCTGCGCGTTCCTCTCTCCCCAGTCCTTCAGATCTTTATCCAATGTCACCTCTCAGTGATGCCTTCTCTGACCACTTAATTCCAAATCGCAACACCCTCTTGCCCAACTCTTTCCTCCCCATAGCCTTTAATGCCTTCTATGCACTGTGTGGTTTACTCGGTTACTGTCTCCCTAAGTAGGGCGTCAGTTGCAGCAGGGCAGCAGATTCTGTTCTGCTCCGGCCTTGCGCATCGATCAGGTGGACCCTGGATTTATACTCATCGAATGAAGGGATGAGGGTGCAGGCTTCTGCCTGGCACGGAGCTTCGGTGTCCTCTACCTTTAAAGGGGTGTGAGAGGCCCCATTGGACTCCGGGGTGGGGGGGGACACAGCAAGGTCAGCGTGGGCGTGAGCTCTGCAAGCAGAAACGTGGCAAAGGACCCCAGGCTCTGGGGGCGCTGACTCGTGAGGGACCAAGAGCACTCTTCAATCTCTTTTTATTTCTCTAATAAAGCAAACCAAAGGGTCAGACTGTGACTGTGGGGATGAGGACCGGGTTATGTGAAGACTTAGAAGTCTCGCCCAAGGGCTGCTGACCGAGCCCTGTGATCTGTAACCAACTGTGGACACCTGGTCCGCCCCAGCAGGTGTCCGCCTGCTTCCCAAACAAAAGATCCCACGTATTTTTTTCTTTTGTATGTTTGTGTTTGTGTGCTGGCTGGTTGTTTTTTGCAGCGCTGGGGATGCAAGCGAGGGCCTCGCGCATGCCTGGCAGGTGCTCTACCACTGAGCCACCCCCAGCCCTGCTCCCATTTTTAAATATGCTTCAAAGAACCAAAAGCAAGCAGACAGAACTGCTCACAGCAGCCAGAGTGAGGAAGTGACTCAGGTTCCACCCTCAGACTCAAGGGGCAGCACAGTGCCGCACACCGACCAGGGGCCGTATTCAGCCTTAAAAGGAAGAAATTCTGACCGACCCCTGCGGTATGGTGGATTATCTCTGAGGACATGTTAAGCGAAAAGTGCCAGTCACTAAACGACACATGCTGTGTGATTCCACTCTGTAAGGCAGGCAGTGTAGTCAGATTCAGAGACACTGCCGGGGCAGAGGGAGGGGTGATCAGGGAGTTACTGACCAACGAGGCAAAGGTTCTTTTTTTTTGTTTTCTCCTTTGGCATTGAGAATTTAACCCAGGGGCGCTTTACCACTGAGCCATATCCTTAGCCCTTTTTTATTTTGAGACAGAGTGTCACTAAATTGGTGAGACTGGCCTCAAACTTGCAATCCTCCTACCTCAGCCTCCTAAGCCTCTGGGATGACAGGCATGTGCCCCATGCTTGGCAGATGCCCCTGGTTTTTAGCAGGATACTCAACCACCTGGAATAAGAACTTTTCCCCCTCCCTTGCAGCCAGATGTGACTCTGTGACTAATTTCTGGACAATTAATTATACAAGAAAGAATCCAGGTCCTCCTCCTCTCTGAGAGGGCCACTCTCTCCTTGGGAGTGTCCCCTTTTTCCCCCATTTCTATCTCTTCTTTTTTTTTCTTTTTAAAAATTTTTTTAGGTGTTGATGGACCATTTGTTTATTTATTTATATGTGTGCGGAGAATGGAAACCAGTGCCTTATGCATGCTAAGCAAGCACTCTACCACTGAGTCACAACCCAGCCCTTCTATCCCTTCTAACAAACTCATTCTGTTTTTTTAAAAAAAAAAAAGGAAAAAAATGAATGAATTCAGGAACTCCCAGGAAGAGTCATTAAGAAGAGGGGTACCCATATTCCTTTTCTTTCTTTCTTTCCTTTTCTTTCCCGTTCTGCTGACTAGAACACAGACATGAAGGCTGGAGCAGAGCAGTCATCTTGGACCATGAGGAGACCTTGGAAATGGAACCTGTCCAGAGCAGTTAGAGTGGAGCTGAGTTTTTGCAGAGGAGTCTGGGTCTCTGACCCACGGCACCCTTCTAGTCTTGGACAGACTACCTCACTGTGAGCAAGGAATGAACATCCATCTTATTTAAGCAACTGAGATTTGAAGCTTCTCACTCAGGACTCCAACCCTCATGAATACAAGGTTTTAGTTGGGTGTGGCGTGCAACCTGCAGTTCCAGTCACTCAGGAGGTTGAGGCGGGAGCATCACCGGAGCCCAGCAGTTGGGACAGCTTGGGTAACATAGCAAGATCAATAAATGAAAAAACAAAACAGGCTTTTGGTCCTGTGTGTGTGTGTGTGTGTGTGTGTGTTACTGGGGATTGAATCCAGGGGTACTCTATCAGTGAGCCACACCCCCTTTTTATTTTTTGAGACAAGTTTTCCTTAAATTGCCCAGGCTGGCCGGACGCGGTGGCGCACGCCTGCAATCCCAGCACTTGGGAGGCTGAGGCAGGAGGATCGAGAGTTCAAAGCCAGCCTCAGCAACTTAGCAAGGCCCTAAGCAACTCAGTGAGACCCTGTCTCTAAATAAAATACAAAATAGGGCTGGGGATGTGGCTCAGTGGTTGAGTGCCTCTGGGTTCAATCCCCAGTACCAAAAAAAAAAAAAAAAAAAAATTGCCCAGGCTGACCTGAGCAACCCAGCCAAACAAGGGTTTGATGGAGAAACTCCACTAACCCCGCTGCAACAACCAGTTTGCAAGTGACACCAAATCCTTATACATAAGAAAACCAGAGCTTGAACGGAATGGGGCTTGTGGGTCTCATCCCTACTTCAAAGAGCTCAGTCCAAAATAAGTGCTTTCCATTATTTCCCTGATTGACCTTGGCCAAGTGACTCCTCTTTTCTGAGCCTCAGTTTCCTAACTGGCAAAACCATGGGCTCCATCATCCCCCTCCTCACGTGCGTGCGGTAGTAATCCTACCAGCCTGGGGCCGGGCTCAGCAAGCTGGAAAGGGCTATAACGCTGCAATCTGTGCATGCACGTGTGTGTGGCTGGGAGTGGCTCCAGGCCCCAGGCACACTAGCACACACCCCACTACTGAGCATGCCCACAGCAGCTACAGTGACTGCAGGCTGGCTTCCTTTCCCTGGTCCTAGTCCCCTACTTCCTGTTGCCCACCCCTGGCCTCGACTTCTCACTAGGTCTTAGGGTGGGGCCTAAGACAAAATGAAAGGCCACTGGGAAAGGTCTCTCTGAAGGACATTCAGTGAGTATTCCATGTCCCCAGGTATATTCAGGGTTCCTGGCCCCGCCCAGAATGACCGTGAGGCCTGAGGCTCTCCAAACATTAGCTTTACCAGCACCTCACCCTGACAAAGACACCTCCTTGACCAAACTTCAGCCTGGCTCCTCTGAGCACTGTCGTGTTAGCAAGAATCCTAACAATCCCCACCCTGGATATTGGATCAAATTCCTCATCTCCCACTCCTTTTTTGTTGTTGTTCATGTTGTTTTGTCCTGAGAATGGAACCCAGAAGTGCTTTACCACTAAGCTACATCCCCAGTTTTTAAATTTTTAAATCTGTGACAGAGTCTCACTAAGTTGCTGAGGCTGGCCTCGAATTTGTGGTCCTCCTGGCTCAGCCTCTTGAGTAGCCAGGATTACAGGAATCACCACACCCAGTCTCACCTCCCTCTCCCTCTTTTTCTCACCACTCCCACCCCACTCTTTTGAGACAGGTCTTGCCACATTGTCCAGGCTGGCCTGGAACTCCTGATCCTTCTGCCTCAGGCTCCTGAGGAGCAGGGACCACAGGTGTGCAGAACCATGTGTGACTCGTCACCTACTCTTGACATCTAAGTCCCTGGCCTGTGCTTAGCAAGAGTTTCGTTGGGCTGGGACTGTTCAGTGGTGGAGCGCTTGTCTAGCATGTGCCAGGCCCTGGCTTCCATCCCCAGCACAGGAAGGATAAAGACACTGACCAGCCCAGTCGCAGAAGCCTCCCGGCCCAGGTCCCTTCCACCCCCTCCCCTGGCCTGGCTGCCTTTGGTATATTCACAACTGAGCTCTTCTGTGACATGCACACATGGCCCTTCTTCAAGCCAAGAAGTGTTGAAACAGAGCCATCAAGTAACTTCCCTGTTCCTGAAAACTCTCCAGGCTTTCTCCGGACTTGGGCACCAGATCCTCAGACCCAACCTCACATGGCCTCGGCAGTCTGGTGGGACTGAAAGTCTCTGAGGAGCAGAACCAGAGAACAGACCCCCAGACCTGGACTAGAAGTGAGGGCTGCTGTCTCTTCAGAGAGACTGAATTATCCCAGGTTCCCCTGGACCAGTGCGCCAGGTGCAGGCTGTTCCACCAAGGATCCCTCCCAAGGATCCCGGGTTCCCTCCTTTTCCCATCCCCGGCCACACAGATTCTTTCCCTAGCGGCCAATCCAATCTGGGAAATGGATCTGAATGCATCTCCTGCCTTCTTGTCCTTCAGCCTTCAACAAAGCTCTTCCTTTTTCTAAAAACCCTGCGCCGTGGTACTGGCTTCTGTGTGCCCGGCAGTGAGCCCGTGCTCAGTATCAGAGTGGCACTCTGAATCTCTACACCTTCCCCGCTGTGTGACCTTGGGCAAGTGGACCAATTAATTTCTCTGGGCCTCAGCTCCCTTCCCTCTCTCTTTCTTTCTCTCCAGACATTACTGTGAAGTAGAAAGTGCTATTATCCCCGGACTTCTTTTTCACTAATGGGGATTTAACCCAGGGGTGCTCTACCATTGAGCCACATGCCCAGCATATTTTTTTTTTTTTTT
>JAJEJO010031845.1:486-16413 GCA_020662805.1 Glaucomys volans
TTTCCTTCATTTCCTTGTTTCCTTCAAGAATTTCTGTTTGTTTTTTCTTAGAACTTCTATCTCTTTATTGAAATGATTTTTTGCTTCCTGCAATTGCTCTATTAGCTGATTATTCATAGCCTGAATCTGCTCTCTCGTCACATCATTCTCTTCTCAGATCATTTTAATTATGAACATTCTGAACTCCCTTTCTGTCATTCCTTCTACCATGCTGTCTTTGGGTTCTCTTGATGTATCGTCTAGGTTTGTTTGGGACACTTTCTTCCCGTGTTTTCTCATGTTGCTCATGTATCTTCCCCTCTAGTAGTGCGAATCAGAGGGAATGCAATTTTCCTGTAAAGACTTAGAGTGTCCCTGCAGGTTTCCAGTAACTCACCTGATGTTTGAGAGGTACTTGATCAAGCGATGACCCAAGAAAGCTGCTGTTCCACTTCCTCCATTTTGGGAATGATCAATGCTTCTGTCAGAGGCAGCCACCGGAGCCAGAGACTCCAGCCCCTCCAGGCCAGACCGCCCAAGAGATGCCGTGCAGTGGCGGGGAAGACTGGAGCTCGGCTCTGCGGCTCAGGATGCAAAAATTCTTAACAAAATTTTAGCAAATTGCATACAAAAGTATATTAAAAAGATAGTGCACCATGATCAAGTGGGTTTCATCCTGGGGATGCAAGGGTGCTTCAACATCTGGAAATCAATAAACGTAATTCACCACATCAACAGACTTAAAGTCAAGAACTGCATGATCATTTCAATAGATGCAGAAAAAGCATTTGATAAAATACAGCACCCCTTCATGCTCAAAACACTAGAAAAAATAGGGATAGTAGTAACGTTCCTAAACATCATAAAGGCTATCTATGCTAAGCTTACAGACAACATCATTCTAAATGGAGAAAAATTGAAAGCATTCCCCCTGAAAACCGGAACTAGGCAGGGATGCCCTCTTTCACCACTTCTATTCAACATGATCCTTGAAATGCTATCCAGAGCAATTAGAAGGATCAAAGAAATTAAAGGGATACAAATAGGAAAAGAAGAGTTCAAACTATCCCTTTTTGCCACTGACATGATTCTCTATTTAGAGGAGCCAAAAAATTCCACCAGAAAACTTCTGGTGGAATAAGCGAATTCAGCAAAGTAGCAGGATATAAAATTAATGCTCATAAGTCAAATGCATTTTTATTCATAAGAGATGCATCCTCTGAGAGAGAAATTAAGAAAACTATTCCATTCACAATAGCCTCAAAAAAAATATTTGGGAATCAATCTAACAAAAGAGGTGAAAGACCCCTACAATGAAAACTACAGAACACTAAAGAAAGTATTTAAAGAAAGTTTGCAAAGATGGAAAGATCTCCCATGTTCTTGGACAGAACTAATATTGTCAAAATGGCCATACTACCAAAAGCACTGTACAAATTCAATGCAATTCCAATTAACATCCCAATAACGGACCTCATAGAAATGGAGCAAGCAATCATGAAATTCATATGGAGGAATAAGAGACCTGGAATTGCTAAAGCAATTCTTAGAAGAAGAGCGAAACAGGGGGTATCACAATACTGGAACTTCAACTATATTACAGAGCAATAGTAACAAAATCAGCATGGCATTGGCACCAAAATAGACAGGTAGATCAATGGTACAGAACAGAGGACACAGAGACAAACCGACATAAATACAGGTATCTCATACTTGACAAAGGAGTCAGAAACATACAATGGAGAAAATATAGCCTCTTCAACAAATGGTGCTGGGAAAATTGGAAATCTATATGCAGCAAAATGAAACTAAACCCATATCTCTCACCCTGTACAAAACTCAACTCAAAATGGATCAAGGACCTAGGAATTAGACCAGAGACCCTGTACCTAATAGAAGAGAAAATAGGTCCAAATTTTCATTATGTTGGCTAGGACCAGATTTCCTTAACATGACTCCCAAAGCAGAAGAAATAAAAGCAGAAATCAATGATTGGGATAGAGTCAGACTAAAAAGCCTTTTCTCAGCAAAGGAAACAGTCAGCAATGTGAAGAGAGAGCCTTCAGAGTGGGAGAAAATCTTTGCCACACACACTTCAGATAGAGCACTAATCTCCAGAATCTACCAAGTACTCAAAAATGTTTACACCAAGAACACTAATAACCCAATCAATAAATGGGCCAAGGAAATGAACAGACACTTTACAGAAAAAGATCTGCAAACAATCAAGAGATATATGAAAAAATGTTCAACATCCCTAGTTATAAGAGAAATGGAAATCAAAATATCTTACCCCAATTAGCATGTCTTTTATTAAGAATACAGGTAACAACAGGTGTTGGTGAGGATGTGGGGAAAAGGGTACACTCATATTGCTGGTGGGATTGCAAGTTGGTGCAGCCACTCTGGAAAGCAGTGTGGAGATTCCTTAGGACACTTGGAATGGATCCATCATTTGACCCAGCTATCCCACTCCTTGGCCAATACCCAAAGAACTTAAAATCAGCACACTACAGTGATGCAGCCACATCAATGTTCATAGCTGCTCAATTCACAATAGCTGAACCAACCTAGATTCCCTTCAATAGATGAATGAATAAAGAAACCATGGTATATATTCACAATGGAATATTATTCAACCATAAAGAAGAATAAAATTATGGCATTTGCAGGTTAATGGATGATGCTGGAGACTGTCATGCTAAGTGAGATTAGCCAATCCCCAAAATCCAGAGGCTGAATGATCTCTCTGATAAGTGAATGATGATGCATAATGCGGGGTAGAAGGGAGGCAGGAATGGAGGAAGGATAGATTGCATAGAAGGAAGGGAGGGCTGGGGTCGCGGTGGGGGGGATAAGAATAATAACAGAATGAGACAGACCTCATTCCCCTTTGTACATGTATGAATGCACAGATGGTGTGACTCTACTTTGTGTACAACCAGAGAAACAACAGCTGCACTTCATTTGTGCACAATGAATCAAAATAAATAAATTGTAAAAAAGAATAGGCATATAAGCAAATAAAATAAGAGAACTTTGAAATAGAAAAAAGTATATAAATCAGTATTTTGAACTATTGTCACTATGATGTATATTAATACATTACATCTCCAGTACTTCTTCTTCTTGTATACCTTAAATGTAGTTCTCTCTGACCAGTACCTTTTTCCTACACCAGATTCCACATATGGTGAGATCACACAGTCTTTCTGTACCTGGCTTATTTCATTTAGCACAATGTCCTCCTGGTGCATTCATGTTATTGCAAATCAGAATATTTCTCTTTTTTAAGGGCTGAAAAATGTTTTGTTACAGTTTTTTTCCGAGCAATAAATAACTACAACAGATGTTAGCAACCAAAATGGAATTCCATTGTAAAAACAAAATTTGTAAAAGGATGGAGTAGCATTGGAGCTCGGCAATGGGTGGACTTTGAAGAACTTCGAAGAGATTTTTTGGAAGAATTTGATTAGGAGAAGCATTGCAAATTTATTTATTTATTTTTTGTTTTATTTTGGTAAGAAGTACTGAACCCAGGGAACTTTATCAACTCAGCCACATCCTCAGTCCTTCTTATTTTTTATTGAGAATGGGTATCTTGGCTTTGAACTTGTGATCATCCTGCCTCAGCCTCCAGTGCCCCTGGGATTACAGGCATGCACTAACCCACCCAGTGCAACTTTTCAATGTAAGGGACTGAGACGTTACAAAATAAAAAGAAACCTACAGAGCCCTCTAGTTCTACTAGCACCACACAGTGAAGAAATTATGTAACTTAAAACACAGGCTGCATTTCACTCAGGAAAATTAAAACAGAACAAAACAAAATAAAACAAAACAGTGGATCACCAAGAGTGCAAAACAGATCTCGGTGTAGAGCGAAAAACCAGGAACTTTTCTCAGGAAGAAATAAGACTGAGTCCTAATCAAGAAACCTGCAGCATTTGCCTGGTATATCTGAACATTGCTGCAGACCAGGGGCTCCTTTGTGTCTTTGAGCTGTTGTGTTGGCTTTGTCATCCAGAATAAAGTTACATAGAAATGGGGAGATCCAACATCTTTGTTGTTGATCCCAAGAAGGAAGTGTTGAGTCTTTCATGACTGAGAGAGATGCTAGTGGTAGAATTTTATCATTCTCCTTAATCTTATTAAGAATGTTCCTTTTAATTACTAGAGTCCTAGAGATTTTACCATGAAATAATGTTAAACTTAAACAAAGGGTTTTCCTGCAGCTCTTATAATGAACCCATGCCTTTTCACCTTGATTCTCTTACTGTGCTGACATGGATTTTGGTTATGTAGTAAAAGAAAAGGCCAAACCTGATTTCCCATGATATGACAAAACTAGGATGGATACATATATGTTGCTTTTTGCATTTTTTTTGTATTTGATTTTCTAATGTCTTTTAAAAATATTTGTTCCTTGTGCATTTATTACTTTCTGGTTTCTAACAATCACTCCAAAATGGAGCAACTTAAAATTACCAGGGTTTATTATCCTGCCCCTTTCCTATGGGCAATGTTCAAAGTTAGAACTGGAAAGCTTATTGACAGGGAAGGACCTTGTTCACAGCTCATTCCTGTAGCTCTTGGCCACAGCCTTCAGTTCCAGGCCATGGGGGATTCCCTTTAGGTGACTGTCCATTCAACGATGATTCAGCAGTGAGTGAGTGATGCCAAGAGAGAGCAGAACAAGAAGGAAACCCCAGTGTCTTTTTGTCTGTGGCTGACCACCATTGATTCTGCTTTGTCTTGTCTGAAGGTGATTTATTGAGTCCAGCCATATTCATAGGGAGGGAACTAGTTTCTCTTCTTGAGTATGAAGGAACTTGTGATCAGTTGAAAAACACCATAGTCATCCTTCTGACCACAAATTATTCATATTTCTCCCACATGCACAATAAACTACTATCCATTCAAGACCTCCAAGAGACTCATTTCATCACCTAAACAGTGTCAACTCCAGAGTCTCATCATCTGAATCAGGTCCAGCTGCAGATGAGGCTCCTTGAATGAACTGATGTTAGTGCAGCTCTCCATATTCAGTTCCTGAAAGCTCACCCTGTGGACTAGAGAAGAGCTATCTGCACCCTGACAAGCCTAATATTATCTCAGGTATTAATTACACTCACATTAAACTAACATAGTAGTTAGACTTGTGAGTCTAAGAGAAAGCAAAGATTTTTCCAGATTTGGTGAATGCTGCAAGGATAAGAGTAACTTTTCTCCATGAATTCCTGCCCACATTTATATTCTAAGGTAAAAAATCGCTATTTTTCTTATACATTTAAATGCTTCTTTCATTTCATGTCTTCTTTCTAGAACTGATTTTAGTGGAAGGACAGCCTTAAAACCATGTTACTGGAAGTGGAATCACCACAAACTACTGATTCCTTCCTGCTGTTGATCTGACACCAGGGCAGATGCTGGAATACTCTGCTGCCTAGAGAAATGTTCCTAAAAAGCATACTATGTGTACCAGCACTGGACTATGAAACATTTGTTACCAACCCACAATAAGACACATACAGAATGAGAGCGAGCAAGGATACCCCTACCACACCTTGTCCTAGACTGACGCCAATCAAGCAAAAGATGCATATGCACATCAGTCCTTTGGATGGCTGAAAACACGTGGATCATCAGCTGTTGGTATAGCAGTTTTGAAAACATCATCCCTAACCTCTCCATTGAGTGCTTGCAAAGTCCTCTTCTTGCACATGCCTGTCAGTCTTCTCTTCTCCATTAATGCAACTCTTCTCTTTCTAAATAGAGTGTCACACATTCTTGGTGTTCTTCTTACTCTTTCTCATGCCCCATATTTAGAACACTCTTGGTGTTCTTGCTCTTTCTCATGCCCCATATTTAGTTCATCTGGAAGTACTGTAAAGTCCATCTTCAAAATGTGTGTAGCATCCAACCACTTCCACTACTTTCCCTGCTCAGAATCCAGGGGAAATGACCCACACCTCCAGCATAGGACTGACTAGTTCCCTACAGTTACCTGCTGCCTTGCTAATCCTTTGTTCTCAGCTCAGCAGTCAGAGAGATCTTTTGAAAAGTTTCACCTTGTCTGATTTTGCTCAAAAGTGCCTCACTCAAAGTAAGATTCCTTCCATCAAATTCCAGAACTTCAGCAACTGGCTGTGCCTCTGACCTCCTCTCAGTGACTCTGCTCAGGACATCCCAGACCCTCCCTTTCCCCAGAACACACACACAGAATCCTGCCTAGAAAAATCTTCCTCCAAATATCCTGAAAACTTCAAGTCTTTCCAATCTATCCTCAAAGGTCACCTTGCTAATAAGTCCCACGCTGAGCACCCTAGTAAAACAGCAATCTTATATTTTCTGTCCCCACACCCCTACTCTGACACCTTCCATGCAACACTTACCACCTAAAATAAACACTGTCCTTACTGACTGTGCTTAGAGTGTGTCTCTTCATCTTTTTTTCTGACAGGTTCCACAAGGTTAGAATTTTGGGCTTGCTTTTGGTTCCCTGATGTATCCTAGATGCAAATTGTGTGTCATCTATTCAGTACTCAACAAATGAGAGCTGAATGAATGATCAGTGTCAGCCCCTCCCTTTTCTAGAGACACTGTCTTTATTAATGGAGCCTCAGACTAAATGCTGCTGTGGTATCTGCAGCACAAGGGCTTCTCATACTGAGGTCAGGGCCATTTCTCACAAGTGCTGCCCTCCCTTTCACATTATCCCTCCTGCACCCCACAGCAGCTAAGGACATTTTGGTCTTTAGAAAAGATGATCCTTGACTAACGGGTCATATTTTCCAATTAAACATCTACTGATTCCTGTTTTATCAATCCAGGAATCTGTAAAGGAGCAAGTGCTGGGATTAGTAGAGCTCAGGGCAGTGAAAGTGCTGAGTAGAGAAGATGGAACCCTAAGAGGATTTTGTCTAAGATGAGAATTTGTGAGATCCTTCCTCTATGCTATTCCCATAATCTGATTCCTTTAAACATGTTAGTGAAATGATGGAAAATGCAATGCAGGTACCACCCTGGGTTTTGTAGGACAATGACAGGACAAAGGACGTCTGTGGCTGTCAAAGATGAGAGACACCCAGAGAGAAGAAATTACTAACAGAAACAGGGACAATTCTCTATAGCAACAGAGAAACAAAAAAAGCTGGGAGCAGACGGTCAGACTCAAGTCTCAGCCTATGCTAACCCACTGGCATGATGCCCTCCTGCCCATGGTGCTGGATACAGGACAAACCCTGGTGATGCTTAAGTCCCTGTCATCACAGGTCCTGGTGTAATGAAGTTCAACTGAAGAGACAAGGACTAAGAACCAGGGGAGATGATCTAGCTGAGGAGTGACCACATCAAAGTCCAGGATGGACTGAGTCCTTGTCCACCCTCAGCTCCTTTCATTCTTTCCCTTTTTCCACCTGCAGCAGAGTCAGCACAGCAAACATGCATATTTTTGAAACTTTCAGGCTTTAATTATTTAATTAATTAATTTTGGTTCTGGGAATTGAACACAAAGACACTTAACTACTGAGCCACATCCCCAGTTCTTTTAATATTTTACTTAGATACAGGGTCTCACTGAGTTGCTTAGGGCCTCAGGAACTTGCTGAGGCTGTCTTTGAACTTGGGATCCTCCTGCCTCAGCCTCCTGAGCCATTGGGATTATAGGCATGTGCCACTACCCCCAGCTCAGGTTTTATTCTCTCTTTAAAACTTTAGGAATCTTCCTTTCATTTAACTAATCCATTGATCATACTTCATGTCACAAATTTGAAATACAAATCAATATTCAGATTCTGTTTTTCTATAGGGAGGGAAGAAGCTACAGTTCAGGGCAACATTAAGCTAAATCAGGAATGGAGACATCCCAGCCTCACATCTGCTACAGAGGAAAGTTGATTGAGGAAGAGAACAGGACAGTGTGGGGAGGGACCTCAGCGCTCTGGGATGTGCTCCTCTCTCCATTTCCTCACATTATGCTGACAGGAACACAGACATTAGACATAGTTCGATGCCAGTTGCATGACGAGAAATCAGGACCCCTTGAATTCCAGGGAACTGGAAGAAAAGAGAACAAAACCTGTACTGCTCAGTCCCACAGAAGGCAGCTGTCTCACACTGTGAAAGTATTATGAACAGATTCAGGTCAGTCATTGTAAGCAGAGACACCCTGAGCAGTCCATTAAACACTCAAAATTTCTAAATCCAGAGAGTTCCTGTAACCCAGGAGTCTCCTCATACCCCAGCCCCTTCCCCTCTTCATCCTCCAGGGTCTCACCTTTTTAAGCAGTGAGAGACATGTCCAACCCCTGGGCAGTGTCGCTACCTGGGCAGAACAAAAACAGAACCTGGTCAGAGCCCCCAGGAGATGTGGTTAATGAAGGAATCATGGAATGGGTCATCGCTCCCCTCTACACCACTCAAAATGACTCAAGGATCACTGTTCTTCATACTTACAGGCAGCTGGAGCATAGGTCACTCCTCTTCCACCTGTGGGAAGAAAGCATCCTGTGAGAGAAGAGGTTGAGAGTGGTCTTAGAGGAACCCCTAGTCCTGGACTCTATGGAAGATTCCAGAACTGTTACTGCAGATGTAGGGAAGGATCAGAAGACAAGAAGAAAGGAGATGTGTAGGGATGGAGTGAATTGCTATTCTGGAGGTCTGCCCTCAGCAGGGAAATTCCCCTCTGGCCTCTAAATGCTGGGAATCAGGTCCCCTTCACCACAAGCATCAGAAGGAAACAATTGTCCTTTATTTTCCATGTACTTAAAAAGAGTAAACAGGGTCCAGGCTGGGTAACCACATTTGTGTAGATATTAATTCCCATTAACTAGGCAGGGCATACTTCACCAGGTGCTTGAAACCATCAGTGGGACAAAAATTCAGACTCTGTACTTTCCTTACCTCTCTTCTTCTTCTTCCATGACACAAAAGCAACCACAGCTCCAGTGACAACAACTCCAAGGAGAACCAGGCCAGCAATAATTCCCACAATGGGGATGGTGGGCTGAGGGGGTGGCTCTGGGAGAGAAAGGGAAGTTAGGTGAGGGGTCCTGATCCCCAGCTTTCAGTCCATACCCTGGTGAGGGTCTCCAGAAAGCCTCCTGCTTTCCTGACAACAGGCTCTGTACCCTCAGCCCCTCCTTACCCCATCTCAGGGTGAGGGGCTCAGGCAGCCCCTCATGATGCACATGGCATGTGTATCTCTGCTCCTCTCCAGCAGGCAGCACCACAGCTGCCCATTTCTGGAAGTTTCCATCCCCTGCAGGCCTGGTCTCCACAAGTTCCATGTCCTGGGTCTGTTCCTCCCCATCTCTTTGCCAGTTCAGGGTGATCTCCTTGGGGTAGAAGCCCAGTGCCCAGCACCTCAGAGTGACATCTCCTTCAGGGTTAGTGTGGTGAGTCACATGTGCCTTTGGAGGATCTGAGAGGAAGAATAGGGAAATTCAGACATTCTTGCATTACCTGTCCTGGGTCACTGAAGCAGTGCTCACATGTCCATCTAGAGAATGCACAACAGGAATGGGGCAGGGGAGGGAGAACAAAATCAAAACAGGAGCCTGGACTCAGGCTTCTGGCATAATCTTCTATACCTGTGAAAGTTCTAGAATTAGGGTGAGACAACCGTCCTACAAGACTCCAGGTGTTTGACAGGAATTTCAGGTTCTTATCTGGGTGGAGGCTCAGAGGTGTGGAAAAGCTGAAGTCAGACCTCCAAGACACTAGGCTGGAGCTGAGACAAACACCTGGTAGAAAGTCCCTGGGTGATGCCAAGGCTGCTGCCAGGGAACTGTGGTGAGCTATTTATTGTCTTTCCCATCAGCCAGGGAAAGAATGGATCCTTTACTTGTCTACAGGGAAAGCAGCCTTCAGTTCCTCTCTAGTATAGCACTTGAGACATCAGCCTGACTCAGTTTCCTCTGGACGGAACCGGGTGATGTTCTAAGCATGGGTGCCTTTCTCCTCCCCTCCTTGTGGAAAGTGGGTGGAGAGATCCACAGGAACTCAGGCCGGTGTCCCACAGCCCCTCATACCTAAGCGCTGCAGTGTCTCCTTCCCTTTCTCCAGATGTCTGGCGAGGGACTCTGCGCACTCTCCTTCCAAGTAAGCCTTAAATCCCTCTGCCACACCGCCTGCCTCCCATTTGCGCTGTGTGATCTGAGCCGCTGGGTCCGCTGCGGTCCAGGAGCGCAGGTCCTCATTCAGGGCGAGGTAATCCTGGCCATCATATGCGTACTGAGAGAACCCGCGGAGGAAGTGTCCGTCCGGCCCCAACTCACAGCCAGACATCCTCTGTAAGGTGTGAGAACCTGTCCCCGTTCCCGCGGTCAGCCGCGTCCCCACCCCGCCCACCCACCCTGCGGGTTTCGCCCCTAAACTGAAAACGAAACCGGGGCACAGTCCCCGTGGGCGCTTTTGAGAGTCTACGAGGGTCCCTCAACCTCGGGGTGAACCGCAGACCTGGGATCTCTGACGACTCGGGACCATCCGTGAGGCACCTAAGGGGTGTGATCCTCGACAGGGGCCGGGTCACTCACCGCCCTTGCTGTGGTTGTAGTAGCCCAGCATGGTGTTAAACTCCACCCCGTAATTCTTTGCAGCGCTCTTGCAAATCCAGGAGTTAGTGTCCCAATATTCCTGACGCTCCTGCTCCATCCACCGTGCTCGCGACTCCTCCCTGGGATTCTCGGCGTAGCTGTCGAAGCTCACGAACGGCGTGTCGTCCACGAAGCCCACCGAGATGAAGCGGGGCTCCTCGCGGCCCGGAAGATACATGACAGTGTGGAAATGCCTCAGGGAGTGGGAGCCTGGGGGCGGGAGCGGCTGAGACCCTGCCACCCTCCTCCCGCCGCCCAAAGCCAGTCCCAGGCTGAGAGCGCCAGGAACAGAGGAGGGTCTTAGGAGAGATGCTAAAGGGGCGCGAAGGGAGGCGGCAGGGCTTAGAGGCGAGAGTGGAGGGATCTGGACAAGCTTCGCCACACTGTGGAGGGTCTGGGCCGGGGTTGGCGGGGACGCTAGTTTTCCGGGTCCTTTGCGCTTAGGGGACGGTCCCCTCGCTCCTCTGCCGCACTCACCTGCCCAGGCCTGGGTCAGGGATAGGGTCCCCGAGAGCAGCAGGAGCAGGGTTCCAAGCGCCATCTCCACCTTCCTACCCGTCTGTGGAGATTTTGTGTCTTGGCGGGTGTGTGGGGACTTTAAAATGGAATCGCGGCGACGTTGATTGGTTTCTCTGGGAGCAGGACACGCAATGGGAGTGAGACCTGGGGCCTCTTCAGGAGTGTCGAGGCAAAAGGACCTGAGCCAGGTTGTGAGAAGGAGAAGTGAAACTCCAGGGAGAGGGGAATCCCCAGTGCTCTGTGTCCCCACCCCAGACACTGCTGTAGAGCCTGAGAGCCACGCCCAGGGCTGGGACTTTGCCCTGAACACTCTTCTCCTGCACAGATCGCTCTTTGTCACATGTTTATGTAGAGTATGTTTATCAGTTAGAAATGAATTCCATTTTAAAGATGATATTTTATTCATTCGGAGTATTAATGAACAGTTCCATGTCAACAGAAATAATAGTTTGAAAGAGAAATAACTGCTTTCCAAAATAAAGATTTCATCAGAAAAGTAGATGTTTTACTTTTTTTCAGTTTTGAAAGTCCTTTTGTCTTTTTTGAAAACTGCTACATCTTCTTATCTTCTGCATTTAACTAATGATTTTGTTTGAAACAAAAAATGCAGCCTCACACTGATATGTGGGAGGAATCTTTTTAAACAATGTTTTAGGTAACTCTGGCTCTAGATCTTTGATACCACACTAAATTGACACACGCGTTAGCTTCTTAACACTTCTTTGCCATATGGACTCTGAAACATTATCATTGAATAGTTCGTGTTTTACTGCATTAAAGGCCATGGGCGTGTCTTGCACATTGAATTAATCTTATGCTAATTCATGATATTTTTAAAATCATGCATTGTGCTATCTAATGTAAACATTAATGCAGTGTTCATACATTACTAGTATTGTACATACAATTCAGTGAAATAATCAAGAGGTCACATGTTGACATCACCACAGATTTCACCAGAAGGTGCTGTATGCACTGGGGAGTCTGTCAAGTTCATAGTGGTGGATTCAGATTTTCCCAAATTCTGATTTTCTTCTAAGAGTGTACACTTTATCATGGAAAATATTACTGTTAGTGAACAATCTTAAAGGACATGTTGAGGTCGTTTTTTAGAATATTGACCAAATATGGCTTTAAGGAATAAATTCTCTGTCATTCATTCTATTAAGAAGAAATGGTATTCCCTAAAAACGGGGCTGGTACAACTCACCAATTGGCCTTTGTTGACATAAACATCCTACTTTGCAAAGTAGCAAAAGTGTTTTATTTGTACTTCCCATTCTATCAAAAACGTGTTTTTATAATGTGGGACCCAAATGAAGATTTAATAAAGTTAATGATCTTCTTTACTTCAAACAGAACATGTTTAAGTGAACTGGCATTTTTCCCTCGTGTAGTTACAACATGCTCAGAAATACAATAACTACTATTGCAGCTTGGTACCTTGGCTTCCATCTTGCCAAGTTTTACTTCAGTGTAAATAATGTTTCAGTGACATTATAAAAAGTTCTTGATCATATAGATCCTGTGCAAAAGTCTGAGCACCTATAAGGTTTCCACAGATCACACTTGGAGAACTGCTGCTCTGAGTAAACTGTGGAGAGATCCCAAGTGGTCCCAATTTCTTTGCTTGATCCACTACCACTATTCTCAGTAATTGCTAAAACATGTAAAATACATGATATTTGTGAACAAGTAATGGAATTATGCACAATCACATATAGAAAAAACAAATGAAGTTCTTAAAAATTAAATACTCATCATACGCATGATAAATCTTTAGATGATTTGGATGATTAAGAGTAGTACCAGAAAATAAGTTGTACAATTGAAAAACTAATGGTAAGGAAGACAGAAGAAGTCTAAGAGCATGAGGCTATCAATAAAAGATTTCCAAAAACTGAATGATAGGAATTCCACAATAATCTAGAATAAGGAAAGATTTTTAAATCTCAAGAAATACTCTCAGCAATTACAACCCCCCCCAAAATTACATGTGAAGGGCCCAAAAACAAATGAACATAGACCCATACCAAGATATATTACAAAAAATTTCAGCAAGTCCATAGAAAAGAAGAGATCCTGAACATTTCAAGAAGCAGGAAAAACAGCTTTGATAGCTAAAAATATTGAAGCAATATCATGTATATTTCAAACAAAAATACTTTCATTACAGAATTCCAATAAGTTGAGATTGGACATTTCAGATGTTTAGTGTTTCAATATTTTCTGTTTTATGTTCCTGGAGGATATGGCTAAATGAAGTGAGAAACAGAAATGATGGAGAAAACGATGGAAAGGGGAAACATGAAATGTAAGTAAGAAGGGAACCAGCACCAGAGAGGGAAGCCAAGGTTCCCTGAAGAAATGAAGGAGATCCTGGTGTCAGTACCCCCACCCCAGGTGTGAAGGAATCCAGTGCAGGTCTGGCAGGACTGAGAGCACTGGGACAGGTGTCTTCACCAAGACCAAGTTGGTGGAACCTGGACATGCTTGAATATGCTCATGGAGACTGTCTTAGTCTGTTTGGCTGCTCTAACAGAACACCACATATTGAGCAAATTATGAAGAACAGAAATGTATTTCCTCAACATTATTAAGGTTAAGAAATACAAGTTCAAGGCACTGGCATCTAACTAGGGCCCTCCTGCTGTTTCCTCATGTGGTAGAGGCCTAAGGGCAAGAAAGGCAGGGGGGTCAACCCACTCCCCAGATAATAGTATTGATCTATTTATTAGAGCAGGACCCTCATGACTCACCCATTTCCCATTAGACTCCATCTCCCCACACCCCACATTGCAGATCAGCTTTTCAACCCAGGAACTTTGTAGCACACATTCAAACATAGCAGAGACCCTGGGGGAGAGTTTGGAAAAGTTCCAGTAATGAGTACAGAAGAAACTAAGAAAATGAAAGAAGAACACTTTTATTAACTACAGTGAAGTTAACAATCAGTCCAAGGAAACAAAGTATGAAAGCTACAAGCCTACAACCAAGTAAACTTTATCCCAGGAATGGGAGTTTTGTTTTAACATTCCAAATTTAATGACTATAATACATCATATTATTGCAATGAAAACCAAAAGCCACATAGTCATCTTAATAAGTACAGAAAAACCACAGCATACAAGTAAAACTCATATGTATTGTAAAGGACATGTACAACTATCTCTAGTTACAGATGATAAGATTTATCATACAGAAAAATTTAAGGAGCTCAATGAAAATTATTAGAACTAAGGAGTTCACCTATGTTTCAGGACACAAGATTCTTTATTATTGGATACACTTGTAATGAACAATCTTCAAATGAAAATAAGAAAAACATTCTATATCCAACAGCACTTAAGGATAAAATGTGAATAACATCAGCAAGATGGCAGAGTAATAGATACCCGCCTTCACCTCCCTCAGGAAAAAAAAAGTGGTCACTATTCCTGAACAAAACTATCTTTGAGGTTTCCATTAAGATTGTGTGCCAACAAGATTTTTAAAAAATACAGAATGAGGAAATAAGTACACAGCAAAGATCACTGGGGAGAACAGCAACCCTGGGACATCTGGAGAGGGCTAAAACCCAAGAAGATGGGGGCTATCAGTATAGGAATATAGAAGGCATGTGCCTGACTTGTCCTGACAGCTATTTTCTCTATTTGGTCTTGAGAAAATAACACTGAATCAGGAAGGTGAAGCTACAGAAAGCTAGGAATGTCAGAAAATGCTAAGACTTGCAGGTGTTGACAATTGTAAGATTCATCCTACATTTAATAGTGAGAAGAGATAAGGATCAAAAGTCAAAATCTGGTGCAATGGGCTGTAATCCTGCTTCTCAGGAGGGTTAGGAAGGAGGATCACGCGTTCAAGTCCAACTTGGCAACTTAACAAGCTCATGTCTACAACAAAACAAAATAAAACAAATTTTAAAATGTGCTTAGGATGAAACTCAGTGGTAGAGTACTAGGTAAGTTTAAATGTATCCCAAGGTCAATTCCAGTACTGCTGAAGAAAGCAAGGAAGGAAGAGGACATATATCAGAAAGGTCAGTAAGTAGCTAAACTTGTGTGTGAATGTAAACCTCGAGCTCCTGTCTCCTCCAACACAATTTCCATTATACCATGGGAAGGACAAAGACTGAAGATCCCAGGAAAAGGGCTGAGACTCATCTCCTTCTGCTGCTTTTCCTCACAGAAAATGAAGGATTCAAATGAAGCCAAACATTAAGGACACAAGAAGCAACAAGTCTGTCCCAGACAGGTCTATTCTTGCTGGGGATATCTTTGGACATCACTCAGGAGTACTGAGAAGAAAGGAAAGATCTTCTTCTGCCAGGAGAGGATCTAACCTATGAAGATCACCAGGGAGAAATTTGGGGCTCTCACTAAATCTACCCTGGATGAAAATTCCCGGATGATATAGTGACCTTGGTTTTCAGGTCACAGCAGTTAACATTTGCTAATGCAGAAAAAGAGGTCACTGTTTTTACTTTTCTTGATTCTTTCCAAGGGCAAATAGTCCCATTATTTAACATGTATGAAACTGGGCCATAGCTGACAGATGTCCCTGAGATGGACACAACTCTCCCATGGCTTCTTGTAAGAACCTGCCTAGCAATGAGTTTCTAGCTATCAGAGTCTGAGGTTGCTATCACTCACTGGCCATCAGTGAGGGAACAGAGGTGGATGTCTCCTACCATGGCATTCCTCTGATGCCTCCCATGGCCAGAGGTCTGTCATTGCCACCACCCACTGGATCTGCCCCACTGACTCCCAGTCAGAGCTGGGGCATGGAGTTCCAGTTCCTCAACATCCACATTCCATTTCCATCCTGCAGC
>JAJEJO010031853.1:865-11323 GCA_020662805.1 Glaucomys volans
TTATTTAATCTCCAGGTCTTGGAGTAGTTTCTGTTTCTAACTTTCTCATTGATATCTAATTTCATTCCATTATGATCTGATAGTATACAAGGTAGTATCTGTATGTTTTTGTATTTGCTAAGAGTAGCTCTGTGGCATAACATATGGTCTATTTTAGAGAAGGACCCATGCGCTGCTGAGAAGAAAGTGTATTCGCTTTTTGATGGATGGAATATTCTATATATGTCCGTTAAGTCCAAATTAGCGATTGTGTCATTGAGTCCTATAGTTTCTTTATTCAATTTTTGTTTGGAAGATCTGTCCAACGGTGAGAGAGGAGTGTTAAAGTCTCCGAGTATTATTGTGTTTTGGTCTATTTGATTCCTGAAATTGAGAAGGATCTGATTGACATACATGGATGCACCATTGTTTGGTGCATAAATATTTATGATTGTTATGTCCTGTTGATTTATGCTACCTTTAAGTAATATGAAATGTCCTTCTTTATCCCTTCTGATTATCTTTGGTTTGAAGTCTTCTTTGTCTGAAATGAGGATGGAAACCCCAGCTTTTTTACTCAGTTCGTGTGCATGGTATGCTTTTTCCCAACCTTTCACCTTTAGTCTGTGGGCATGTTTTTCTATGAGATGAGTCTCTTGAAGGCAGCATATTGTTGGGTCTTTCTTTTTAATCCAGTCTGCCAGTCTATATCTTTTGATTGATGAGCTTAGGCCATTTACATTCAGGGTTATTATTGAGATATGACTTGTATTTCCTGTCATTTTCGCTTTTTTGGGGTTTTTATCTTAACTTTGTTTCTCCTTTGATGGACTCTTTCTTTAGGGTAGTTCCTCCCCATGATGACTGAGATTGTTATTTTTCATTTCTTCATCTTCGAATATTTTGTTGAGTATGTTCTGTAGGGTGGGCTTTCTCTTTTTGAATCCTTTAAGCTTTTGTTTATCATGGAAGGATTTTATTTCATCATCAAATCTGAAGGTAAGTTTTGCTGGGTATAAGATTCTTGGTTGGCATCCGTTTTCTTTCAGAGCTTGAAATATGTTGTTCCAGGCCCTTCTTGCTTTTAGGGTCTGGGCTGAGAAATCTGCTGATATCTGTATTGGTTTCCCCCTGTAGGTAATCTGATTCTTTTCACTTGCAGCCTTTAAAATTCTATCTTTGTTTTGTATGTTAGGCATTTTCATTATAATGTTCCTTGGTGTGGATCTCCTGTAATTCTGTGCATTTGGTGTCCTGTAAGCTTTTTGTAATTGATTTTCCATCTCATTCATCATATTAGGGAAATTTTCTGATAACATTTCCTTGAATAGTTTATTCATACCCTTGGTTTGTATCTCTGTGTCTTCCTCAATCCCTATTACTCTTAAATTTCGTCTTTTCATGATATCCCATATTTCTTGGAGGGTTCATTCATGATTCCTAACCATCTTCTCTGTTTGTTTGACTTTGTTTTCAAGATTAAATATTTTGTCTTCATTGTCTGAGGTTCTATCTTCCAAGTGATCTATTCTGCTAATTATGCTTTCTATTGAGTTTTTAACTTGGTTTATTGTTTCTTTCATTTCCTTGTTTCCTTCAAGAATTTCTGTTTGTTTTTTTCTCAGAATTTCTATCTCTTTATTGAAGTGATTTTTTGCTTCCTGCAATTGCTCTATTAGCTGATTATTCATAGCCTGTATCTGCTCTCTCGTCACATCATTCTCTTCTCAGATCACTTTAATTATGAACATTCTGAACTCCCTGTCATTCCTTATACCATGCTGTCTTTGGGTTCTCTTGTTATATCATCTAGGTTTAATTGGGACACTTTCTTCCCGTGTTTTCTCATGGTACTTGTGTATCTTCCCCTCTGTTGCTTGAGGGGTGTTTGATCAAGCGGTGACACAAGAAAGTTGCTGTCCCCCTACTTCCAGGTTGGGAATGATCAATTCTTCTGGGCAGAGGCAGCCTAGTGTTGATAGACAATCAGATACAGCAAGGTGGTAGACTCCGGGCCTGGGTGTGGGCCTGGGCACTAGTTCAAGTTGGGGTGGTGTCACAGAACTGTGCTCAGTGATGGAGACACTGGGCTTGAGAGCCCAGGCTGACCTGAACTCCTCGCTGGGGGTTCAGGCAGTGGCAGGTGGTTGCTCTCTCCTGGGGACACTGTAAGCTAGCGCCAGAGGCCCAAAGCTCCCTGCTGGATCACTCCTGACACTGCTGGCGGCCCCAGGAAGCTGGAAATGGACCCCCTCTGCCAGGGAAGCCACCAAACTCAGAGCAGTTCCAATTCCCCGCTGGAGTCAGCCATCCCATGAGCTTCGGACCAACCTCTCCAGGTGCAGCTGGAGGGCCCAGGAAGCCCAAGATGGGCACCCTCTGCCAGGGAAGCTGCGGAAGTGGTGCAGAATAGTTTCCACTCCCCGCCAGATACTGCGATCCCAGAGTTTCCCAGCTGTAGCTCCCCTGACGCAGCTGTAGGCCCCAGGAAGCTGATAATGGGCCTTCTCCGCCAGTTAAGCCGCCAAAATGGCGTGGGGTAGTTCCAACTCCCCGCCAGAGCCCGTGATCCCAGAGTTTCCCGGACGCCTCTGGATGCCCCAGGTAGCCTGAGATGCTCGGTCTCTGCCTGGGAGGCCACCGGCTGGTGCCAGAGCCGTGGCCAGTGATTCCAAAGTGCTACTGGGGACCCGCACTCACTTGTTGGCTGGCGCAGACCCAGGTGGGTGGCTCCGAAGCAGCTGCAGGGTCTGGCACTTCCGGATGGTAGCCCAGCCCCACTGAGTTGGTTCTGGAGCGGCACCTGGGGACCCCTTATATGTGCTTTGAATATAAAATCTCGTTGAGAATAATATTCCTGCTGTTTGAATCCCGAGCAAGTAGGAATGCCGCCTTCCTCAAGTCCGCCATCTTGGATCTCTGGTTTCTCATTTAATTGGCTATTCCTTTAAGGTAATTTCTCCCTTAGCTGACTTACTTTTTTTATTCTTCCTCTTTGAATATTTAGCTGAGAATGTTCTGCAGTGAAGTTTTTCTATTAGTGAATTTTTTAGATTTTATTTTTCATGGAAGGATTTTATTTGCTCCTCAAATCTGAACGTAAGTTTTGCTGGGTATAAGATTCATGGTTGGCATCCATTTTCTTTCAGAGCTTGAAATATGTTGTTCCAGGCCCTTCTTGCTTTTAGGGTCTGGGCTGAGAAATCTGCTGATGTCCATTTTGGTTTCCCCCTGAATATAATCTAATGCTTTTCTCTTGCAGCCTTTAAGATTCTATCTTTATTTTGTGTGTTAGGTATTTTAATATAAGGTGCCTGGGTGTGGATCTGTTGTAATTTTGTACATATATGGTGTTTTGGAAGCCTCTTGTGTTTGATTTTCCATTTCATTCATCAGATTTCGGAAAATCTCTGGTATTATTTCATTGAATAGACTGTTCATTCCTTTGGTTTGTATCTCTGTGCCTTGTACTCAATCCCAATAATTTTTAAATTTGGTCTTTTCATGATGCTCCATAATTCTTGGAGGTTCTGTTCATGATTCCTTATCATCTTCTCTGTTTGGTTCACTTTTTCTTCAAGATTAAACATTTTTACTTCATTGTCTGAGGTTCTGTCATCCAAGCGATCTAGCCTGTTGGTTATGCTTTCTATTGAGTTTTTAATTTGGTTTACTGTTTCCTTTATTCCAATAATTTCTGTTTGTTTTTTTCAGAATCTCTTGTTATTGAAATAATCTTTTGCTTCCTGCAATTTGCTAATTTTACCTGTCATTTGGTGTGAACATTCATTGCTTGCATTTGCTCTCTTATCTCATCACTCACTTCTCATATCATTTAAATTATGTACATTTTGAACTTTCTGACACTTCTTCTTGTCATTGGGTTCTTTTGATATACCATCTAGGTTTGTTTGGGACACTTTCTTGCCTTGTTTTCTCATGTTTCTCATATATCTTCCCCTCTAGCAGTACAAATCCAAGGTATTTCAATTTCCCCTTAAAGACCTATAGTGTCCTAGCTGATTTCCAATACCTCACCTTGAAGTGAGAGATCAATATTAGCAGCACACCATATAAAAATATGCATCCTTAATCAAGTAGTTTCTATTAACATATTAACTGTGTTGTGTTAGTAAACAGAGGTGAGTTCAAATTATTATCTACAGCACAACTAATAGTTTGCAATAAAGACTGCAATTTGTAATGGTAGACAAGGAGGATGAGGAGAAGTGTAGGATATAACATTAAGGAGATTGGAAGTGACTCTGTAGAGGTACTATGTCAGGAATAGTGAAAGTGGAATTGAAAGAAATAGGTTGCTATCATGAGAAATGGGAGAAAGAGCCTCCAATGGAACAGATGTACAAGAGGAAGACAGTGAGAAGAATTTTAATAAAAGAAAAAAAGTAGGAATATAGTAGATATAAGAGGACTAATCATAATGATACTACTAATTTAAAAAGAGTTCTACAATTAAATTATACTGTACTGTTCAAATCTCATATTTTTCAGTTATCTGATGGCTAACTTGTGCTTGATAAAGGGATGTCCCAAGAAGGGTACTATCGCTCTCCCTCCAAGTCAGGAATAACCAATGTTTGTGGGCAAAAGTGACCCTGGTATTGGTAGATGGTCAGCTGCAGTGCAGGTGCTAGACTGTGGGCAGGGCACAGGCCTGTGCTGGGTGCTATGGATGGTGGGCCTGATGGCATGCATGGGCCTGTGCTCTGTGCAGGGGATTCTAACAGGGGGCCTATGCTAGGAGCTGGGGATTCCTGCAGTAGGCCACTATTTTTAGCATACTACTACTGGGCAACTATTTTTAGCATAACTCAATGAATTTTATGAATGGAATTAATTTTCCTGCTAATAAAGGAAGTATTATTACACTCTCTACACAGTGGGTTTCAGGTCTATCATGTACTTGGAGATCAAAACAAACAATTAGATTCCCACATGAATAAGGGCCTGAATTGAGTCATGGCCTCTTCCTACAACTGTCATTACTGGAATGCTTCTGGGATCCTTGACATTGTTGGGGGCAGTTCCTTGTCTTTGCTGGACTCCGATTTTCATAAGCCAAGAAATAGAATTCAAACACAAGATTCCAACCCAGAAGAGCATCATTTATTTTCTACCAAAGCTAATACTATATAAAAATCAACTATTCTGGTGTTCTGCTCTGGTTGCTCAGAAAACTTTTGTTTATTTCAATTGTGTGAGCCTGTGTCCTCCTCTTAATCATAAAAGGGATCATAAAAAGAAATTGCATCCAAAATCAACATAGTGAATGTCACCTGGTCTCTGTTAACAGGACCCCAAGGAACATACCACACTTCACAGATGAATTTTCTACAAATACAACCTATTAGGTTAGGGAGAATATCAGAATGATTAAAGTCATGTTCAAGTCGTGATTTTCTTGCTTCCTTGAAGTAACCATGAACTCTACATCCTTAATTAACATTTTAGTGCACAGTGTTGAATTCTTAAGCATATGCCAATGTTACACAGCAAAGCTCAGATAAAACTGAAACTTTATACCCATTTAAGGGCAATGACCTTTTCCTACTAGCAATCAACAAGTCACTCTATTTCCACGAATTTGACTATTTAGGTGCAGTGTAGAAATGGAACCATGCAGCTGTGTCTTTCTCTGATTGGCTAACTTCAATTACCATGATGTCATCCAGATCCATCCATGCTGTGGAAATGGTAGCATTTCCCTCTTTTAAAAACTCCATAAGATATCACAGTTTCTTTAACTATCCATCTGTCTGTGGCAACAGGTTCTTTCACATCTTGGCTACTGTGAGTAAGGCTGTGATGAGCATGGGAGCACCAGCATCTCATAGTGATGCTGACATCCACATACTTCCATACTTTACTGAGGGTGTGCCTAGAAGACATGGGAGCTCTAACTCTTGTCCTTGGAGCAACACCCACACTGGTTTCAGTACTGGGGACAATGAACCATTCTATGCTCCCAATAGTGCATGTCATCAACAGTAATGATTATCTTCCTCTTCACATCATAGTCATCCTGCCTGGTGGGACAGGATATCTCATGGTGGTTTTGACTTGTATTTCCTTGAGAATTAATCGATGGTGAGCATCTTCTCAGTACTTGTTGGCCATGTATACATTTTTCCTTGCATGGGTTAGCTCCAAATCTTGTGCTATTTTTACTGAGGTCATCATTTTTAATTGCCTTTCATTTTAGTTAAATTCCTGAATCCTTTCATAAATGCTGAAATATACCTCTTTCCTGATATGTAATTACAAAACGTATCCTCCATCCTGTAGGTTGTCTGTTGATGGCTGATTTTTTCACCATCTGTACATGAGTGATTAACTTTCCTGTTATCCCATTCTAGTATCATTGACTTTGTTCCCTGTTCTCTTTTTGTAAAATTTAAAAATTCATTTTCTATTCCAATATCATGAAGGTTTCCACATGTTTTCTTTAACAAGTTTACAGTTGCAGGTCTCACAGGTAAATCTTCAATCCATTTTGACCTTGATATTTGAGAATGGCTGTAGGATAAGGGTCCAGTTTTATTCCTATGTATGTCAATATTTGTTGAGGAGACACCCCTTACTCCAGTGGCTATATTTGGTAGTGCCTTTAAAGATGTCTTTATGACATTGTATATGGACATACATCTGGGCACACTCTTCTGTTCCACTCATTTACATTTTTACTATTACACCAGTAACATAATGTTTTGTGTGTGTGTGTGTGTGTGTGTGTGTGTGTGTGTGTGCGTGTGTGTGTGTTTGAAGTGTTGGTGATGAAATCCAAGACCTGGGCATGCTACAATTACTACATCTGCAAGATCCACCCCCAGCCCCATCAAAGAATTTTAATTATTATAGCTTTATGATATATTTTAAAGTCAGAGTGTGGCTCCATTAGCTTTGCTTTTTATCAAGATTGCTTTAGCTATTCAGGGACTTTTATGGTTGCATATGGACTTAGCTTTATTATTTCTTATTTCTCTAAAATATATCACTGGTATTTGGATAGGGATTCCATCTGATCTGTACATAACTTGGATTGTATGGACATTTCAATATTGATTCCTCACATCCCCGAACATGATGCTCATTTCCTCTTATTCATATCTGATTTAATTTCTTTCATCATTATACTTTTCAGGGTACACATGTTTCCCTTCTCTCAAGTTTATCCCTCAGTATTTTGCTCTTTATAGTGGTATTTTTGCAGGAATGCTTTTCTGAATTTTCTTTTCACATATTTTGTGGCAATTGTAAAGAATCAAAACAGAATTCTTCTGATGTAGACTTTGTATTCTGCTGAATTCATGTAATAATCCTAAAAGTATTTTATTGTGGAGTCATTAGTGTCTGTGCATATCTAAACATGTCTCCAACAAAGACAATGTTACTTCTTTTGTCCAATTTGTATGTCTTATTTTTTTCTTGCCTTATCGCTCTAGCAAGAAACTCCAAGTCTGTGTTCACCAGAAATAGTGAGAGAAGTCATGCTTGCCTCATTCCTGATCATGTGCAAAATCGTCTCAAATTTTCTTCACTGAATGTGCTGTTGACTGTGTGTTTTCAACATCTAGCCTTTCTCATGTTTGGGTTAATTTCTTTTCTGCCTTGTTTGTTGAGGTCTTTTCTCATGGAACGGTTTTCCATTTTGTCAAATGCTTCCATTACCTCTCTTGGGATGGTTATATATTTTCTGCTCTTCATGTACTTGGTGTAGTGTCACTATAATCTATGTGCACATGCTGAGCCATCATACATCACATGGATAAATCCAAGTCTTAATGACGTATGATGCTGTCAGCATCTTAAATTCAATATGCTCACATTTTCTTAAGTGTTTTCCATCTATGTTCATCATGGGGATTGACCTGTAGTTTTCTTTGTTTGTTGTGTGTTTCCTGGTGTTGGTGTATGAGTATGTCTACTTTATAACCTATGTTTGGAAACATTTCTTCTTCCATTGGAGGAGAATACCATGGTTTGGTGTTAATTGTTTAATAATTTTGTAGCATTCCATCATGAAGTGTTGTGGCCCTGGACTCTGTGTGAGAGTGTGGGGGGGGTGCTGGGGTTGTTTTGTGTTACTGGTTCAATCTTCTTAATCATTATTGATCAGATCAAGTATTTTTTCATTTCTCGGTGTTCTGAAGTTGGATGTGCCTAGGGATCTCTCTCTCTATCTGGCTACAGTTTGGTTGGTGGGTGATCCATTCACCACACTCCTATGGTTCCTGTTTTCCCCATAGTACCAGTTGTCATGCTTCCTCTTTGATTTCTGATTTTCTTTGTCTTCCTTTTTTGTCTGTCATTCTACATGGAAGATTGTCAATTCTGTTTGCCTTGTCTAAGAACAGCATGTTCATTTGGTTGATGTTTACCAGTGATCTAAGTGCTCTTCATTTATTTCTAATCTGATTTAATTATTGCAATTCTGGTGATTTGAGGTTTGATGTGATGGAGTTTTTCTACTTCATAAAACAATCAAGCTAGGTACCTTGTTTCAAATGTTTTCTTTTTGTAACATGGAAATATATTGTTCAACAACTCTTCATCCTCCTCTTGATGTGTCCCCCAAAATCAAGTATGTTGTACTTTGATTCTTATTTTTCTCAAGAAATTTTCTAATTTCACTTTTCAGTTCTTTACATTATTGCTTGAAAGGTTTTGTTTAATTTCCACGTTTGTGATTTAGTTTTCTCTTGTTCATTTAATTTTACTTTCGTTTTATTGTGCTTGTAAACATATCTGATATAAGTGTTCTTACGATTGAGGAGGCTTGTTTGTTACCTGGTATGTGTCCTCTTCTGAGCGCTACTCCAAGCACATCCACTTTCTGTACAACCAGAGAAACAATATCTGTACTCAATTGGTGTGCAATGAATCAAAATTAAATAAATTAAATTTAAAAAACATCAGGATAGTGTACTCTGTTGTTGGGATTGGTGTTTTCTAAGTCTCTTAGGTCCTTTTGTCCTAGTAGTGTTACAGCTGCACCTTGATGTGAAGCATAAAATTGTTTTTTTGTTATTATATTTGTGTTCATTTACCTTGAGTTCTGTCAATGTTTTATTTATTTATTGACTGACATTATGTCAGACATTTGTAACTGTGACACTTTCTTAGTGGGTCCATGCTCTTGAGAGTGTAATTCCTTTCTTCTCCTCTGGTGACCAAAATTCCATATTATGTATTCAGGTGCCCATGCTGACTGCTTTTCTTCTGCAGGGGGCATCATTGTCCTGTCCTCTGTGCATCATTACACCTTCAGAATTGTTTTATAAAGGTATTTTGTTTGGTTTCTGTATTTGGCCACCCTGTATTAATTGATTGGGGAATTTAACATATTTATATTTAGCAGCTATTGACAATGACTTATATGGTCATTTTGCTCATTGGTTTCTGTTCTGTTATTCTTTGTACCCTTTTTTCCTCTTTCCTGTGTTCCTTTCCAGTTGTTTTTCAGTTTGTATACTTTTATAGTTCACTTCCTTTACTTATAACATTTTTCTAGAGAAATGTTATTTGAGTAATTTTTTATAATTTAAAGAGAACGTATTACATGTTTACAATTTTTACAACACTGATATCATGATTAGGAAAATTTCCATTTATGACTTAGTGCTTAAATTTGGTGTTTGACCTCATGTATTTTTCATCCAGGAAGCCACAACACCAGAGCTATCTATTGCAATGCTTCAAGTGTTTTAAACTCTCAGCCGTACAGAGTGGTACTTAACAGAATCCATTGAACAACATCTTTATCAGGAGAGACTGAGAATAATATTTGAATTTTTCAAAACCAATCTTCAAACCATGGGGACAAATTAGCACTAATATTTTAAAGCTCACCAAATTACACTGTGACATGATAACAACCTATCACTTACTTTTTAATGTGAGAAAGAATATTTTCCACAACTGAGTTAAAATCATTGAACTTACTATTATTGTGACAAAATATTTGTAACATAAACATTGTAACCATGTTTCAGTGCACCCACCATCAAGTGGCACTGGATCTACTCGCATTATTGCATGACTGTTTACACCATCCATTTTAAGCACTTTTCATCTTACTGAATGACAATTCTGCATGTACCAAATGCAAGGTCCCCACTGCCCGCTTTCTTGGGTCTCTAGAATGCCATTCTTTTTCTATCCTATCAACTCACCTACTCCAACTTCCACTTTAAGTACATTTGCACAATATTTGTTCTTTTGTGACTGATATGCTTCACTGTGTAGAATGATTTAAGGGCTCAGCTATGTGACAGCATGTGTAAGAATACTCTTCATTTGAAGAGCTAATAATATTCCAGATTCTGCAGTAGTCATGTATTGTTTATATTTTCTCATCATTGTAGGCATTGTGTTGTTTCTACCTTTGAATATTTAAAACCTGCTTTTATAAGCAATGGTATAAAAATGCCTTTTTTATTGGTTCTTTTTAATTATACA
>JAJEJO010031865.1:0-20460 GCA_020662805.1 Glaucomys volans
GCATTTGTAGGTAAATGGATGATGTTGGAGACTGTTATGCTAAGTGAGATCAGCCAATCCCAAAAATCCAAAGGCCAAATGGTCTCTCTGAAAAAGAATGATGATGCATAATGCGAGGAGGAAGGGTGGCAAGAATGGAGGAAGGATAGATAGCATAGAGGGAAGGGAGGGATGGGGATGCGGTGGGGGTAAAGATAATAACAGAATGTGTCACAGATACCATTGCCCTTTGTACATGCATGAACCCACAGATGGTGTGACTCTACTTTATGTACAACCAGTGAAACAATAGCTGTACTCCATTTGTGTTCAATGAATCAATAAGTAAATAAAACAAAATCACATGAAAAAAATGCCCAACATCACTAAATTATCAGGAAAATACAAATCCAAACTACAATAATATATATCATAGCTATCATAGCAATTAAACATGAAATAACACATGTTGGCAAGGATGTGAAGTGATTGCAACACTTATACAATTTTGTTGGGACGGTAACATGGTATAATCACTGTGGCAATAGCATGTGAGTTCTCAGAAACTTAAACATAAAATTTCCACATGATTTAGCCATTCTACTTCTGAGTATATAGTCAAATAATTGAAAGAAGGGGATTCAAAAATTTATATACCCATATTTATACCACGATTAATTATATCAGCTAAAATGTGAATCTATTGATTGCTGGGGGCAGGAAAATAAAAGCAAAGTGTGACACAACACACCCACACACACACACACACACACACTCACACATGCAATGGAATCCTTAAAAATGAAAGGAAGTTCTGACATATGTTACAACATAGGTGAACCTCACAGACAATTACGGTGGATAAAATAAACCAAACACAAAAGGCAAATACTCTGTAATTTACTTACAAAGTAACTTGGAGTAATCAAGTTGTAAAGACAGAAAGTGAAATAGGATTTCCCAGTGGGCAGGAATAGGATAAATGCAGAAATACTGTATGACAAGCATAGAGCTTCAATTTTACCAGATGTAAAGAGTTACAGATATGGATGGTGTTGATGATTGCACAATATTATGAATACATTTTCTATCACCTAACAGTACATGTAAACCATTTTAACAGAAAAATGGAAATTATTGGCAAGCTCTTGATTAAAATTTATTTTGAATAAAAAAAAAAGTTCATCATCACTAGCAAGTAGAGAAATGCAAATCAAACTACTCTAAAATTTCACCTCACTCCAGTCAGAATTACAATTATTAAGAATACAAGCAATAATAAGTGTTAGTGAGTATGTAAGGGGAAAAGTACACTCATACATTGCTGATCGAACTGTAAATTGGTGCAACCACTATGCAAAGCAGTATGGTGATTCCTCAGAAAACATAGAATGGAACCACCACTTGAACCAGCGTCCCACTCCTCAGTTTATACCCAAGGACTTAAAATCAGCATACTACAGAGAAGCAGCCACATCAATGTTTATAGCAGCTCAATTTAAAGTAGCTAAACTATGAAACCAATCTGGAGCCCTTCAATAGATAAATGGATAAATAAATTTTGGTAATATACACAATGGAATGTTATTCAACTTTAAGAACAAAGAAATTATGGTGTTTGCAGGTAACTGGGTTGAGCTCAAGAATATCTTGCTAAGTGAAAAAAGCCACCCCCAAAAATCAATGTCAAATGTTTTCTCTGAAAAATGAATGATGATCCACAGTGGTTGTAGTTAGGGAAGAATGAAGGATCTTTGCATTGGGCAAAGTGGAGTTAGGGGTAGGAAAGGGGGATGGGAATGTTGGTGGAATGGGACAAACGTTATTACCTATATACATGTATGATTACACTACCAGTGTGATTCTGCACCAGGCACAGCCAGAAGAATGAGAAGTTGTGCTCCATGTGTGCATAATGAGTCAAGATGAATTCTCCTGTCATGTATAGCTAAGTAGAACACATTTTAAAATAAAATTTAAAATACTGTATTGAATGGAGAACCAGGCATTTGAAATCCATCAAGATCAAAACATTCAAATTATAATAGATCTGTAGAGGAAAGAATCATGGCAGAATCTGTGAGGCAAGACTTCTGTTTCTAGATTCTGCAGGTTTTTTGTAGTAGGAGTCCTCTAAAACTGAATACAGATAAGATACATATTTCCAAACATATAAAGTTGAATAGATTCGGTTATTTGAAATATGACAGAAAACTGAGAAAACATAAAGAAGCTAAGTGCAAAAGTTAAAATTTGGAATCATAGAGATAAAAGCATCCCCATCCCTCACAATTCATTTCAGTTATATGTATTTTTTTAGGTTTTTTTGTGTGTTTTATAGTTATATTTAATAGTGGGATATAACATGTCATATTCATACATGCAAATCACATTATTCCATCTATGTGCCTAGTGCCTTTACTCTTCCTCCCATTGTCCCTCTGCCTGATTCACTTGTTCTACTCTACTCCTCATTATTATTCTTATTATTGCTATTAATCACTAGTGCATTATAATTTCATGCCCATCACTCCACCCATTCTCTCAATCTCCTTCCCCTATTCCTTTGGTTTCCCTTGAGTTTTCATGAGATCCCCTTTAAAATTCCTTTATTTCTCCTCCTAACTTCTCCTATGAAGGAAATCATTCTACACATGACTTTCTAACTCTGACTTATTTCATCTAGGATGGTATTCTCAAGTTCCATCCATTAACTTGTAAAAGACACTCTTCCACTGACAGAACAAACCCCATGGTGAATGTATACTGCATTCTCTTTATCCCCTAGTTTGTTTTTTTGTGCTTAGGCTGGTTCCATAACTTGGCTATTTTTAAACATTAGGATGCATGTATCACTGTAGGGTGCTGATTTTAGTTCTTTGGGATAAATACCAGGGATTTGGTTAGCTGAGTCATAAGGTGGTTACAAACCCAGTCTTCTGTGAAATTTCCATGCTGCTCTCCACAATGGTGGTACTAATTGGTTGTGGAATTATATGATCCATTCTCTGAAATAAAACATTGCCCATCAAAATTGCTATGTTCAGCTATCATTCATAATCAAAGAGAAATGCAAACCTTCAAAGATGAGAACAAACTAAAGGAACTCATAACCAGTGATCCAACACTATAGAAAATACTTGAAAAAAACTACACACTGAACTCAAAAAGAAACCCCCATGCTCCATAGTAGATGATACTCACTAGAAGAGCAGTTAAGCATGTGACAATTATGATCAAAATGAATATAAAACACCAATAAAAATGGCAGGAAGTGATAAACATCTCTCCATCAATGTTGATTGTAAATGGTCATAAAAAAGGCATAATCAGGCAGAATGAATTGAAAAACAAGACCCACCTCCATGCTGTTTTCAAGAGACTCAGGCAAATGTATTCACAGGATAAAAAAAAATGATGAGAGAAGATATTCCATACCAATGGAGTCCAAAAATGAACAGGAGTAGCTATCCTCTTACCCAACAAAGAAGATTTCAAGTAAACATTAATCAGAGGAGACAAGGATGGTCACTACACACTGGTAAAAGGAGAAATTCAACAAGAAGGTATAAGGAAAGAAATATTTATGAACTCAAATGCCAATGCACCTGCTTACATAGAACAAGTGCTTCTTGACATTAACCCTCAGACAAACCCCTATATAATCATACTGGGTAATTTCCACACAAACCTGTTTCACCAGCACACAGGTCATCCAGACATAAAATCAATGATGCAGATTCTGACCAAACTACTGCTATAAATCAAATGGATATCACAGAATTCTATAGACTGTCTTATCAAACAACAGCTGAATTCACAAAAATATATGTTGCAGAAAAGGCAGCTTTTTAAGAAATGGTGCTGGGAAAACTGAAAATACACATGATGAAGAATGAAATTGATCCCTATCAATTACCCTGCACAAAACTCAGTTCAATGTGGATCAAAGACCCAGTAGTTAGAACAGAAACTCTGCAGCTGACAGAAGAAAATGTATGTTAAACACTCCAAAATATTGTCACAGGTACAAACTTCCTTAACAAGGCTCCCAAAGTGCAAGAAATACAACCAAGAATTAATAAGTGGGATGACATCAAATTAAAAAGCTTCTTCACAGCAAAGGAAACATAGACATGAAGAGAGAGCCTACAGAATGGGAGAAGATCTGTGCTATCTACTCCTCAGATAGTCAATTAATATCCAGAATATTTAAGGAAAAAAAGCATCTTAAAACCTAAAATAATAACCTAGTTAGTAAATGGGCAAAAGAACTAAATTGACACTTCTCAAAAGAAGAAATACAAAGGGCCATCAAATACATGAAAAAAGTTCAGCATCTGTAGCAATAAGGAAAATGCCACTCAATACTGCACTGAGATTTCATCTCACCCATGGCAGAAGGCAACTACCAAGAATACAACTAACACGAAATGCTGATGAGGATGTGGGGAAAATATATGTAAATATATTGTTGGTAAGACTGAAAATTAATATAACCCTACTGAAGAACAGTATGGAGACTTCCTCAAAAGACTAGAAATGGAACCAACATACAACCCAGTAATGCTACCCCTTGGTTTTTATCCAAAATATCTAAAATCAGGACACTATATCAATGTAGATACATCAATGTTTATAGTATTTCAATCCACAATAGCCTAGTTATGGAACCAACACATATGTCCTTCAATAGAAGAATGGATAAAGAAAAAGTGGCATATATACAGAGTATAGTTTTACTCAGCCCTAAAGAAGAATGATAGTATGACATTTGGTGGTAAATGGTTGAAAGTGGAGAACATAATGCTAAATGAAATAAGCCAGACCCAGAAAGTCAAGGGTCAAATGTTTTCTCTAATACCCAAAAGCCAGATTGAAATAAGGAAATGAAAAGTAGGGAAATCCCCTGAAAATAGAAGAGAGAACTGTGAGTACAAGAAGGAAATTGAGGCGGACAAAGGAAGGATGGGAAAAAGAAGAAATAGTGCAATGAATCTTACCAAACTACCCTGTGTACATATATGAATGTTCTATAGTCAATTCCACCTCAACTTAGATCCACAATGCACTAATTATACAAAACTATAAATAAATAATGGAAAGATAAGTAGAGGAAAAGGAACAATGAGAGAGAGGAATGGAGGGAAATTGGAAGTACTGGGAACTGAATTGGAGCAAATTATAGTCCATGTTTGTAAAATTATGTCAAAAGGAGCCCTCAAATTATGCATAACTATAAGGCCCTAATAAAAAATTAATTAAAACAACAAAACTTCCCTCTTTATGTGTTGCTCTGCAAACTGCTAGCTAATGTGGCCTGGAGCTGAAACTGGACAAAAGAGCTTTCAGCTTCCTTTCTCCCCAGTATGGACTGGGTGAAATGGGAAATACTGTCAATCAGACTTTCATCTGGACAGTCAAGATCAATGCACTCCCTCTGTGGGGCTCATTTAGAGTTCTGCATGGGGAATTCCAGCAACTGATGTTTAGCACTTATTTGGACATTGCAACTTTATTGGGTGGTATCTGCACAGAGTAGATCAACACACCACTATGCTGGGCAGATACCAATCTCTGCTGGGCTTCTGGATCTCAGAGGCCTGAGGATTCTACTCATAGTGGAGAGCAACCAGCCTTCCACAGACTTCACATGTTCTACTGTGCAGGAATACAGCCTTCACAGGATTGGTCCTCAAGTGTAATCATGCCCAACTGCCCAGTTTCTAGACACTTCTAGGCCAGGCACATGAGCCCCAGACTCAACCAGAAAGTGATCTGTACTCCCCTCTGTATCCCTAACCTGAATCCCCCTGGGTTCCATTTTCTCTGTGCCTGGTTCAATCACCTTCACACAGATGGAGCCTGTCAGGAAATGTGGCAATATCTGGTTTGTTCTCAGGGGCTCCTGCAGCTACGAGCTGCAGTGTGGCCTAATGAAGGCAGCTCCCCCTCTGTTCTGCACTTGCCATTGGAGAAACAGGGATAATGATACAAAACCTAGCTTCTGTGCAGACTCTTTCAGCTACCTTCAGACTGTTTCTCCTCTACAAGTTGTCACATGCCAAACATGTCTGCTGTGCTCCTCTTTCGGCTTGGGTTTCTTCCCTGTGTGGTGACCTGGTCCAATGCCACCACCAGCATGGTTCCAGTGTGCTCTTCTCTGTCCTCTGTCCAAAGCATCTGAAGTTCTGCTCTGTGAGTCTCTGACTCTGTCATAGTGCACTGCAGTGAATTTCCTCTGCTCTCCACCTCACTGGGAGCCAGCGCCCCTGCTCCTTGAGCCCTGAGCCAAAGAGCAACTGGAGAGCACACCCTTCCTGTAATCTAGATCTCTGATTTCCCTCTATTACAATTACTTAAATGGCTAATTCAATCTTAGCTGTTTCTGTCTTCCACAGGACAAATGGAAAACTAAAGTTGAGAGAAAGAACCAAAAGAATGGCAACTTTCAATGCTCTTGTGTAACAGCCATTCACCTCATGCTGGGAATATAGCCCTGGCTGCTTTGCCTCTGAGGCACATTTTAAAATGGACCTTCTTTCCTTTCCTTTCCTCCCTCTCCTCCTCCCTAACCTGAGGGAGGGGAAGAGGATTGCCTTTTTCCCATCCTAGGCTGAGTTTCCTGTCCTGAAGCACATGCCCACCACAGGTACCAAGTAATTCAGCCTTCAGGGATGGCAGGATTTAAGGAATGGCTGTCTCCCACCCCTGCCCCCAGGGAACACCCAGAATGAATCTCTTCTTTGAAAACCCTCCGTTCTCCCTGATGGGCAGAATCACATCCTCTGGGACAGGAGACCCCTTGTGTCTCCTTGGTAGGAAAGCAATAAACCTTCTTCTTTTCCCATTTTCTCAAAACTCTGTCCTCATTATTGAATTGTCACTGGGGACAAGGACTAAGCTTTTGGTAACTCTCAATAGAGACAATTGCTCACAATATAGCCATACTGAAAATAACTAGTAAATATTTATGTGAAGACTCATACACATTTATCTCAAGGTGAAAAGTATTAAGGAAAACAAAATTACCAGAATTTGAAAATGATAAGCACACTAACATAGTTTTATAAGTAAAAGAAAACATTGGGAAATATTAATTTAAATGGGCCTACCCATGGCCATGGTAAGACCAATCACAGACTATCAGGTCTTGACTGAAAATGCCAATATAGGGCTTGTGTATATTGTTAATCTTAATTTATTAGGTTTTTACCAGAAACATATAATGAATTACAAATTAAGCAAACCCCCCAACAAACCAGTGTCTATTTGCGGATCTCATGTTTATGCCTATGTCAGTCAGTACTGTGCAAAATACTTGAGTTAATCAATGTAAAAAGAAAAATTGTTCACTTTAGTTTACACTTTGGGAGGTCTTAGCCCTGGTTGGTGACTCGACCTCACCACACTCTGTCACATCTGGAGGGTTTGTTCTAGCAAAGCACCCACCTCATGGCTCAGCAGATTACTCCAGCACCAGGAGAGAGAGAGAGAGATCTTGGTTAGCACAGAATTTCAGCATGCAGGCACATTTGTAATCCAGTGTGTTAAACCACACACAAAGGAAACTTCTCATTAAGTGCTGAAAATATTTTTAGCAGGTCAATATACAAACTGAAAATCATTTTAATGAAATGGTATTGAAAGGAAATGAAACCAATGGTTAAGAAGCTACAGTAAGGAGCAGAGACAGAGAGGGAGGGGAGGCCTGAGGGAGTGAGAATGGTGGATTGCAGAGAGGGGATCTCAGCTTTAAGTTTCTTGAACAGAAGATAAAAAGAACACAAGCAAGTGAATTCAACATGAGTAAAAGAAGTAAATATATTTGAAATAGTGACAATAACGGAGTGGAGATGAAAGCAGACTGAGCGGGGAAGGAGGTCCCACAGGTCCAAGAGAAAAGTAATCAGCAGATCTGGCTCCTTGGAAAGGTCCACAAGACAGACATGAATGCGACAATTCAAATGAAGAAAATGCTGTAAGAAAAACATCAGCAACATTTTATAGGAGGAAGAGATCATTAGGGAAGTCACACAGACTGTTTGAAATCCTCCTTTCATTTCAGGAAAAAGTCGTTTTTGTTTTTCCCCAAATGAAACTATAGTAACATAAACAGTGAAATATGAACTGGAGAACATTACACAAATAGTGCAACATGGTATCTGCAGATGGTTTATGAAATATACATTCGAATACACATCAAGCCTGAATGCATTCACAGGTAAGTCATATCTGCCACTGAGGAATAGATATTCACTCTATCAGGAAAAATTAAATAAAAAAGAAAATAGAAAAAGAAGATAAATGTCTGTATTTTAAAAACTCACCTGCACTTGTTACAAATACCCAACAGAAAATATGAGCAAAGAATCATTCCAAATGGAATATGAGATAATCTTTTCAAAGCCTTACATTCAATATTTTTGTATTTCTGCAAGGCAAAAAGCAAAAACGAAACCCACACAGCCAAAAAAGTCATTCATCAAAGCATATTATAAAATGAAACATCCATTTCTGAGTAAACATATTAGTTTTGTCACCCTGGGCAGATCTGAAACTGTGAACTCCAAGCTCCACACTGCGGGTGCAGCAACGGCTGCTCTTGCTGTGTTGGGATGAGATGTTTAAGCACCCTGTCCAGCACATTTCCATAAAATCAGACAATGGTTTCTGTTAGCACCAGAATTGTCTAGTTCTTGACTGGGATTCCTAAGCTATTTGCTATGCAGTAAAATAGCACGCCAAAGAAGACTGGAAGAAAGGAGTGGGCAGCAGCATTTATTCACCTGGAAAATGCCTGCTGAAGGGTCAATGTAACCAATAAACCAATGTAGCTTCCAACCAAGTGCATGATAAACAGCACTTGTCAATGACTTTTCAAAATAACAGCAGTAATGTAAAGGGTCATGGGGTGACAAGCAGCAGTTGTTTTGGGGGGAAATGTAAAATTCTACTAAACAATATAAAAGCACAATGTCTCAGCTTTAAGTTTCTTGAACAATGAATGTCACATAGATATCAACATTCCCCCAAATCCCACCAAATTTAAAGTAAATCCAAGGTTGCAAGAATTTTTTTAACAGTGATGGCAAAATTAATTGAGAGATATTCCAATTAAATGGAGGAGTTTAGAAAATGAGTAAAAATAATTCAGAGTAATAAGGGAAGTGAATGTTTTTCAGAAAATTAATATTCATTGCTATGTAACTAGAATATATTAAAGATGATGGCAAAGTACTAAGAGATACAGACACATGACCAGAATAAAAGAGAAAGCAGAGGAGTGACCTGGGTACATGTGTGTATTGTGCATCACAATGATTCTATTAAAATCAGTAGATAAATAATAAAATACCTCCTTGATTGTGAACATAAGTGATTATGGAATATAAAGTTCCAAGTTCATTGACTCATCTGTGTTATGTGTTGACTCACATGTGAAGGGAAATACGGTACCATAATTAACACTTGTCCATTAATTGACTTGTAGATTTGGGACCCATGGCTGAAGGGCAGAAAGAGGGAAATGTAAGACAGAGATACCATGCTCCCTGAAAGGTCCAGTGCTTTTATCTTTAAGAAGCACCACACTCCAAATGCTTAGAGAAACAACAATCCCCAGAGCACATCTACAATACTTAACAACTAATCATATGTTCTCCAGGAAATGCACAATGTCTTTTCCAAAAAGAGATGCTTTCTCTTACATATATAAATTAGCAAAGAGCAGCAACTTTATGCTTCAGAGGGCATTATGAATAGGGACAGCACAACTACTAATAAATGATAGTAGAAGTGATCAATGAGAAAACATTTGTGCTCATCAAATGAGGACCCCATTTTTATTTAAATGTGAAGGAAATAGTGGTCTTCTGAAGGATTAGTGATGTGGTCAGTAAGACCTCTCCAGAGGATTCTTTAGCAAATCCTGATAATATTGTCAAATACAGATTATCTTCATCAAAAAAGATAATTGTTTTAGGTGCGGAATATATTATCTAGTTTGAGTTGATCATTCCCCATTATACACACATATTAAACATCACTCTTCACTCTCGAAAATATAGAATTATGATTGGTCAATGCAAAATAAAGTCAAAGTTTAGCCTTGTACCCAGTTATTTTACATCCACACATACATTTGCTTTAATCAGATATTTCAAATATATGCATGACAACCTATCAAGAAATTAATTTTTAAAAGACTATGGGTAAATGAGAGAAAGATCAGTGGAGGGAGGGGCTGTGGGCAGGGGAGTGCAGGGGAGGGAGAGGTGCTGAATCTTCACTCAACAAGATCTGATCCCTGATGGTTGATCTATGTCAAAATGGATTCAACTGTCATGTAAAACTAAGAAGAAACAGTGAAAATGTTTCTCTTCATTAAATACTCCATAACCCCAAGTGTCCCTCTGCTGTGTACCTAATGACATCAAATGAAATGAAAGAAAGTGGAAAATCAGGAACTTCCAAACACTGTCCTGGAAACAGCGTTTGGCTAGCCCTATGTGATATACAGTATTATGCAGGCATATGCATGAATACAAGAGTTTACATCTCTACAAAAAATCTTAAAATATTTCATTATGGAAGGAAAATAGGTTGGTTAAAGAGGGATTGATTCCTTCCCTTAGTATGATTAGTAAATGGTGTGACTACTTCATGTACAACCAGAGAAACAATTGTACTCCATTCATGTATGATGAATGAAAATAAATTAAATTAAAAAAGAAAAAAAGAGAAATTGAGACAACAATCCCACTTTGCAATATATTTATGTGAAGAAAGTACAGCCCTTGGCCAGGGCCAGGGTATGACTTTTGCAGGTCTGAGGCAGTTGTGCCTATACCACCCTTTTCCTTCATTAAAAGGTAGGAAAAGTTGTGTTTTGTCCTGGTGTTAATAAGGAGAAGTATGTTAATCATGTATGAAAGCAGGTCCTTGCCCAAACCTCCTTTCTTTCCTTTTGATATTCAGAGACACTTCAGCCTTTTCCTGGGCCCCTGACTCCTGCACTGTCACCTCAGCTGGGCATGAATGTCACATGGTGGCAGGGGAATCCTCAGGTACAGGGTTTCAGGCTCAGGACAGAGAGCCACCTGCTGAGGCTCACTGGACTCTGAGTTGCTGAGAATGGTGAGCAGGGGATGGAGCAAGATGGCCTGCACTTATCCCCGAGGGAGAGAAACCAAGTCTCCATCCAGCCTCCAGGGTGCCTGGGCTGTGGGGACATGTGACAAGCCCTGCCATCAGACCTGAAAAAGATCTGCTCTTGGATCAACTTCTGTCTTCCTGCCCTAAAGTCTTCTTCAGCCAGGTCTTAACATCCCCACTGCTCCCTTCAGCAAGAACCTGGCCATGTCAGCTGAGCCACATTGGACACCTGGCCACTCCCAGTATCCCATCAGTTATTCCTCCTCTGGCACCCAAGGTGCTGTCTGCTCACCCTGCCCTGCTCTCCACACACCCATGTCATTCCACTTACCCAGGGTCTCCCCTCTTCTCTTCCCCCTGGTCATTCTTTATCCACTGACCTGGCCCTGCTCCTGGGCTGTGAATCCCATTCTCCCTTAGTGTATTCAGAGGTGGCCAGAACCCTCCCTGACTGGGAAACCCTGCAGTGTACCTACACCTATGGTGTTGGCCCCTCTTGAAGAGTCTGAGTTGCCTTTGTTGACACATGTCACTCCTGATTATTCCATTAACAACCCCCAGGGGTTCAGGACAGAGCAGTGGTGATTCAAGTCTCACATACCAGAGACCTGACCCTAGCTCAGAATCACATCCAGCAGACACCATTGGATCCAAGTGTGTGCATTAGCACAATAGCAACTGTATCTGGGAAACTCCTGAAATTCTGCTTCATTCATTGTAATCAAATATCTGACTACATTATCAGTGACATTGATAACATCCCACACTGAGGGTGCACATGTGTCCAAGTGAAACAGAATCAAAATGAAGGAGATTAAAGTCTCTCTGATGATGTGTGTGTTATTGCTGGCCTGACTTCCAGCTCCAAGGGGCAAGTAGCATCCCAGCATGGAATATGATATAGAAATGATTTGAAAGGAGCATCCACAGTAAGAACTGTGCCCACAGGGATGGGGAGTAAACCGGGTGGATCCCTGTAGGGTATTAGGAAACATGTGCTGAGGGAAGAAATTTCAGCGGGCCCTCCGCTTTGTGCAAGTGACCATTGGTGGCAGTGTCTTACTGCTGAACCCAGGCCGGGGCTTGCACTGCTTTTCTAAGGGACATCACTTGACCCCATGTCCTAGCAACTCTTAGGAGGTACAGCCATGATGGACCAAGCTAGAAATTGCTGTCTGTCTCACCTGCCAGACATGAAAAGGGGGAAAGAATAGGAAGAAAACCAAAGGCGAAAAGGATTCAGCATGAAAAGAAAAAAATCCCATGTGGGTCCTGAGCATTGGGGTGGAAAGGAGAGAGTGTGGCTCTGTCCTTCCAGACTCCTTGGCATTACTCATCCTGATAATCACACAGAAAAAGAAGATGTGAAAACAGCACTTACTGCTGGGAGAGAAAGGCCTTGCTGGACCCAGGGGTGTCCTCATTGTACTGGTGTGTGTACAGGGGGAAGAACCCTCCAATCAACATGTCCCCATCCTTGGACACCTTGTGCTTCTTCACCAAAAAACATTCAGGAGTGGTTGAAGTGCAGGCAAGGAGGGGGAGCTTTAAGACCAAGGAGACACAAATCAAGGACAACATCTTAGACAATCTTAGACATGTCTGCAAACCCCTGAGCCCAAGTGCCAAGGAGGCCAGCCAGATGGACATACAGCACAGGGGCAGGTGCACCTGCATCTCTGAGGGATCCTTATGGTGTGGGCTGGAGAGGCCTTGCTCCTGCCCCCATCTCCTTGCTTCCCTGCCTCCTCCATTTCCCTGGAGGAATCTGGAGCACTTTCTGCCCTGGGGCCCTGCATCTGAGGTCCTCACCCGGCTGAAAAACACAATTTGAAAAACATTTGTGGGTGTTATCCTCTCATTGCAGGTGCTATGATTTCATCCAAGTCCACAGATAGCAAGGCCCCTGGGACAAATTTCTCTTGGGCAGCCCAAGCCTGGGTTGAGGACCCTTTACACCAATGCTGAAAGTGGATTACCCCAGAGGAGGCAAAGCAAGATGTGAGGTGAAAGGGCAGAGGGGGCACATGCCAGGCAGGATTCATCAGAAATACTCAGGCATCATGTCCAACAGTGCCCAAGATGGGGAGGGGCACTTCACATATCCAGAGTCCAAGGCAGCCATGGAACATCCTGTGTGGCCCACACATATCTGCACACCAATCCCATGTGCAGAACTGCCATGAGTGTGTGTTGGAGCCCAGACTCATGCTGAATCCAGAAATTCCAAACCAGTTCCTCAATACCAATGCAGAAGCTAAATCATATATGTGGGTTCTAATACATGTCTATCACTCCTCTACCCCATTTTCTAGGGACCAATGTATCCCCCTATAACTTTGGGTTCTCCATCACTTATGCCTATATTAGAACATGATGATGGCTGGGAAGCAGCCCTGCATTTCATGTATAGACTCTGCTTATTCCACCTTCCCAGTAAGAACTTGATTCTTACTGAAGGACTCTAGAGTATGCATGCTGCTGAGCAAGTATGTGGATGAGTCTTCTCAATTGACGTGGGACTCCAGAGGAAGTCATGCCACTGTAGGGCCATGCACTTGGTCTGAGAGGGGGCAATGTGGTGGCAGAAGCAGGCATTGTTGAGAAATGAAATTGTAAGAAAATCTGGTACCTGGAGAAAGGGTTAATTCCCTCCCCTCTCTCAGTCTTTCTTCAGAAAATCTATTTAACCATAGGCCTCTATCCTTTGGATTGTAAATATCTATGCCTGGTATTCTGATTTCTCACCTTTGAAGTGTAAACACTCCTGTTCCAGGATTTGGACCAAAGGCTAGATATTTATGGAGGCCTGTGAGAGGAGCCAGTTTCTCCCCTTATCACACTTTTCCCCCTGGAAACCACATACAGGACCTTTGGTCATGTACATTAGAAACTTTATGGTGCCAGATGGCTTTTAAATGTTGTGAGAAACTGGGTATGGGGGCTCAGAATTGGAAGTCTGGTCTCCTTTGGACCTGCCAGCATGAAACTGAAGTTTGGGTTTTCCATTCTCCAGGTGCTGACACTTCCTGATTGCTCTGCTTCCCACCACAGTAGGTCTTATGAGTTCTCATGAGGTACACAATGTGATTTGCCATTTCAGAAACTACTTTGTACAATAATTACCCTAAGTTCTGGGATCCAGGTTTTTGAAGATTGGCAAAATGAATACAAAACACAATCTGTTAGATTGGAAGAGAGAGTCCTGGGAGAGGGAGAAGAGTCTCCACTCATGGCAGCCAACTGGAATTTCAGTGCACAGGACCAGAGATGGAGCTCAGTGGAGAGCAATTGCCTGACATGTGCAAAGCCCTGGGTTCAATTTGCAGAGCCCAGCCAAGAAAATGAAGGAAAAATGATTGCCATTCACCTTGGAAACCTAACCAAAAGCAAAGGTCAGCAATTGACACTTGAGAGAGGACCTCACTGGACAAGAAAGCAAAACCAATCATGCAATCTCTAAATTGAATTACATGATGTAATTTATATGTACACACACATATATAATTGCACATATAATTAATTTGCATAATAAATGTGTGCATATATATTTACATATATGTATTTTATAACAGGGATTGAATGAAGAGGCACTAAACTTCTGACCCACATCCCCAGCCAGTTTTCTTTTTTATTTTGAAATACGGTCTCACTAAGTTGCTGAGACTTGCCTTGAACTTGTGATCTCCTGCCTCGGCCTCCCAAGCTGCTGGGATTGTAGATATGTACCACCACACCCAGCGAGTTATACTCAAATTACTAAAAGAAACAAAGTATAGAAAATGTATTATGAGAATAAAATGGGTTATGAGAAAGTAAACCTAACTCAAATCAAGAAGAGTTACCAGTTGATACTTTAAAAATGGAAATCAAAAGGCATATGATTTGAAATAAAGGATAACGTTTCATAGTAAAAACTCTCAGAACTAGGACTGAACACTGGAATTAGAGAATTAGCAAATTGTAGAGAATAGCAAGGAATTTTCCAAGAACATATCAAAGAGGAAGATGTGAAAAACTCAAGGAAAATGAGAAAAACAGAAGTTAGGTTGAGTGGTTCCAAGGACTGAAAGAAGTTGCTAAAGGAAAAAAACTACAACAAAGGAAAGAGAATCCAAAGCAAAGATTTAATGGGAGATAATTTTTCATGTCTAGAGTTCCTCTTATTTTCAGGATGCTTTTGTATAATTTCTCATTTCATTTTTTTATTTTACTTTTTGTCAAAAGTGTTATTCTATATATTTATGTGGTTCACTGTGATAATTCAATCTGTTTATGCAGTCAAAATGATTAGCATTTCCATCTAGTCATTTCTCATTCGTTTGTGTTGGGAACCTTTAACCTCCCCTTCCCTAGTTCTTGTGAAATACGCCACAGTGTTGTAAGCTGTAGTCACCTGCTGGTCTGAGGAACTAACTAGTACCAAGTCTACCCACATAACTAGATTTTGGTACTCATTATCTCCCTTCCTCTTTCCCTTGTTTCCACCTTTCCAGCCTCTACTGACCACTGTTTCACTCTGCACTTCTAAGAAATCAACATTGTTTGCTTCCACCTGTGACCATGTGGTGCTTGTCCTTCTGCACCTGACCTGTGTCACTGAACAAAATGTCCTCATGTGCCATCCACGTTACCACAAATGACTCAATTTTATTGTTTTTTAAGGCCAAATAGTATTCCTCTACATATACCACATTCTCTTATCTATTTATCTGTCCCTGAATATCTCACTTGATTTCTGTCTTGAATTGGTAGGTAGTTTTCAATCATCAACAGAGTGCAGGTGTCTCTGTGGTACCTGGTAGTGGATGGATGGATTCTATGGTATTTCTCTCCTACTCACTAGGTGAGCCTGCGTTGTGTTTTCCATGATGGGTGTGCTAACATACATTCCCACCAACCAGGGATAGGGTTCCTCTTTGCCTTCATCAGTGTTGCTTAATTTTTGCCTTTTTGTTACTACCCATTTAAAATGGAGTCCGGTGATATCTCATTGTGGATTAACTTTTCACTTCCTTCATGATTTGGGATGTTGATCATTTTCCTTAATATTCTCACTGCCCCTTTGTATATCTTCTTTTGAGAAATGTCCATTCAGACCATTTACCCACATCTGTCAGATTATTAGATTTTTGGCAGTTCAGTTCTTTTAGTTCCATGTGTATCATGGATATTAATTCCTTGTCATATGTGGTGCTATTTTCTCCCTTTCTGCAGTTTGCCTCTCATGGTTACTTGCTTATTAAATGTGCAGAAGCTTGTTAGTTTGCTATAATACCACTTCTCTGGTTTTGCATTTGTATTTTGCATGTATTTGTCATGTGCAACACCACATTTTGGTTTACATATAAGACTGACTTCCAGTTGAAGCAAATGCATCCACTTCTAGTTTGGCCTTAAAGACCTTCAATACCTGGTCCAGGTGAGTATCTCTTCTCTTACATGTTCCCTATGCCTTAACAAGAACTGCATTGCCTATTCCTGGTTCTTAATCTGGCTCATGGAGAATCCTCCTTTTTGTCTAATATTTCACTTCTACATACCCTACTAGGTGTAAATAAAGACACTAATTTTTCCCAAACTTTTTCCTTATATAATCACAAAATACCCTCACACCTAAAGCTTTAGTATTTCAGTAATATCATCACTTATTCAAATCTTTTACTAATTTTAAAGAATGTCTCATATTTTCTCATTTAGTTTTGTGTTAGGATCCAAATACTGTCACATATTGCATTGGGGTGACATTATTGAGTTTTTGTTATTATGTGGTAAGTCATTTCTTTTTCTTATTGTTTATCATGCTAATAATTATTTAGAAGTCTGAGTGTTCGTCTTGAGTTTCCTGGAAAGATTTTTGGTTACTTTATGCAATTTTAGTTATTTAGGTTTTTCTTCTTTCCCATTGAAATGCAATGATTGTATATTTCATGGAGACAGTAATAACTCCATATATGTGCATGATGTGCAATTGCCAAATTAGAATAATTAGCATTTTACCTTCTTACCATTTCTTTATGTTTGGAGCACTTGAACTCCTTGCTCCAGTTCTCCATACATACAGTAGGTGGTTGTAAACTGTAGTCATTGGAGAATCACCCTTGACTCATCCTCCTGGGATTTCTCCCTCTACACTAATAGTGTCTCCTCTAGATGCTGACATTCACTTCATTTCCCTTCCTCCACTTCCTCATGTGACTGAAAACATGTGATATTTGTGCTTCTGTATGTGATTAATTTCATTTAAGAGCATCATCTCTATAATTTCCCTTCAATATTTCAAAATTTATGTGTTTTTTTTAAATAAAATATTATTTTCTTTTTATCATTTATTGCCTCTAGCACTCCTTTTCCTTGTTAGCATGGCTAAGGGTTTATCAGTTTTGTTTATTTTTTTCAAAGAACCAATTTTGTTTTGTCAATTTTTTTGAATTGTTTCCTTTGTTTCAATTTCATTGATTTCCCCTCTGATTTAAATTATTTCCTATCTTCTACTACTTTTGGTGATGAACTGTTCCTCTTTTTCTAGGCCTTTGAGCTGATATGTGAGGTCATTTATTAGTTCAGTTTTCATTCTTTTATTGAATGCACTCCATGCAATGAATTTTCCTCTTAACACTGCTTCCATGTATCCAAGAGATTTTGATATGTTGTGTCATTGTTCTCATTTACCTCTAAGAATTTTTTTTTATTTTCCCCCTAATGTCTTCTGTTATCCATGCATCATTCAATAGCATATTATTTAATCTCGAGGTGTTGGAGTAGTCTGCTTTTTATTTTATCATTGTTTTCTAATTTCACTCCATTATGATGTGATATAATACAAGGTAGTTTCTCTATCTTTTTGTATTTGCTAAGAGTAGCTTTGTCACATAACATACAGTCTATTTTAGAGAAGGATCCATGAGTTGCTGAGAAGAAAGTGTATTCGCTTTGTTTTTCCAATTTACAATTAATCTTTTATTTTACACATCAATAGTTTACAGAAAAGAAGAACCCCTTATTAAGCTACAATTACTTAAATGTCTTCTGGTTCTTTTCAACAGATACGTACAATTTTATATGAATATAATCAGTAAATGTAATTTTATGTTCTAATTAACATTTTTTGATTCTCAGTTTTGCATAGAATTTTACATATATCATTATTAATTAATGGCTATATGTTATGATAGTAACAGCAACACATCAAAATTTATCCATTTCTCAATTAATAGACTTTTCTTTTAAATTTGTATGAAAGGAAAAAAAATAAATAAATTTGTATGAAAGGAACTGCTACAGGTAACTGTTTTTCTTTAAAATATTTTCCCAGGCATACATTTGCTACTCAAAGTGATTTAGCATGTTAAAAAAATAAGTTACAGAAGGCTTGTTAGTCTTCTAAAAAGTTCTTTAAAATGACTACTAATATATAGTGCTATTGGTATGGAGACATACAAACTTAAAAATTTTGCTTAGCAAGAACTAGGTCAAAGTCATTTAAATCTCCTTTTTAAATATTTGTTAACTTGAACATCATTTTAAGTATTTGTTAACTTGATCATCTTCTCATTTGTAATCTATCCTCTCTATATCTATCTAATAAAGGGGACAAAGCCTTAAGTATTTTAATCCACTTTTAAAAGATTATTAACCACTTATGTAATGCAAATACCCTTTTTATTCCTATTTTAATTTATTATGCATTTCTCATCTTTTTTTAGTTGATCTACCTTGTCAATATTTCTTATTGCCATTAAGTTCCTTGGCACCATTATTGAAATGACAGTTGCAATATTTTTACTTTTAACACTTAACTTTTTAATTCAACTGGAATAAATTATCTTATCATATGATATGAACCTATGTTCACAATGAAACAGCTAGTCTTTCTAACAATGGTTATTAAATACTTTTTTCTCAGTGTTTATTAATATTAGTTAAGCTATCTGCTCAGCCCCACAGTGTTTAGAAAAGTCACCCAAAGAAATGCTTCAAAGACTTGAAGGGCAAAGCTCCCATTTTTTCTTTTAATTTAAAAACAACTTTACCTGTTTACTTGCCTAGAAAATTTCCCACAATTCTGTCAAATTACAAGAAACATCCAGTAGGAACATTTAATAGTATTACAATAAATTTACACACCAATATCATATGTTGGCATTCCTTTGGACAATGATTTCATGTTCACTAACTTAATCCTCACAGTTAATCACTATTTCTTATTTATAGGTGGTAAACTGCAAGCTAAGGGTGGCTTTCTCAAGATGAGACAATAATAAGATGTGATGTAAGGACTCCACATGTACAATTTTTTCATTATACCAGGATGTCTCTCATGGGAGTATGCACATATTTTAAATTTAGCTCCTGCAACCTGCTTCTATTTAAGCATTTTTCTTAAATTGTCTCAATATAGTTGCATAACATTCTTTAAATGGTTAATATATATTAATACCCAAACACCTTTTAACTTGCAGTCACTTTAAGAATCTAGAATTGAGATTTTTAACAATATATCCTGCAACTTCCTCAATTAGTCTCTTGTTAGATTTATATGACAGTATAAGTTTAGCTAGCTATAAATCCATGTAAATAGAAAATAAAATTTGTGGTGCTTTCTTATCTTTCTCATTTTGTGAATTTCTTTATCACAATGACAAGTTTCTTCAACCCTATATAAATAAAATGGTGCCAACATAGTTTAATTTTGAACTGAGAAACGTTTTCCCAATATACTAGTTCTTAAGGTAATTATCACACTAAGAAAAGCACATGAAGTCATTAATGAAGATAATTAAATCAAAGATGAATGAAAAATTTTTAAAAAGTTAATACTGACTAACTTTGGCTGGAGCTAATACTTTGGATTTTTGCCATTTTATTCTACTTAGGTTGATGTAATGGCTGCTCTGCTGAACATCAGCCCAAAAATTCTGAGTCAAAATAAATAAATACTTTTGTTGATGTATTATTTACCAATATTTTACTTTTCATTTTGCATTTGCTAAGAACAAAACCCTTTTAAGAATGCTTGGCTTTTAGTATTGAAGCCATATGAATTTCAAAAAGGAATAGTAAATCATCTTTCATGATACATAAAATTATTCTTCCTTAAACATTTGAAAAAGTTACTCAATAAATTCACTGGGCTCAAATCTTAGTTTATCAGAAAATTATAATATCCTCTATGTTTTAAATATCCTCTATGTTTTATAATATCCTCTATGTTTATAATATCCTCTATGTTTTAAAATTTCTTTTACTGTTTAAAGCTTGTTTTATTTCCAACTTACTATTTTGTATTAATTTAAGAAAGTAATAAGTTCATTTTGTTAGTTT
>JAJEJO010031925.1:0-18107 GCA_020662805.1 Glaucomys volans
TACATTGCTGGTGGGAGTGCAAGTTGGTGAAGCCACTCTGGAAAGCAGTGTGGAGATTCCTTAGAAAACTTGGAATGGATCCACCATTTGACCCTGCTATCCCACTCTTTGGCCTATACCCAAAGGACTTAAAATCAGATTACTACAGAAATGCAGCCACATCAATGTTCATAGCTGCTCAATTCACAATAGCTAGATTGTGGAACCAACCTAGATGCCCTTCAGTAGATGAATGGATAAAGAAACTGTGGTATATATACACAATGGAATATTACTCAGCCATAAAGAAGAATAAAATTATGGTATTTGTAGGTAAATGGATGATGTTGGAAACTGTTATGCTAAGTGAGATCAGGCAATCCCAAAAATCCAAAAGCCGAATGGTCTCTCTGATAAATGAATGATGATGCATAATATGAGGGGGAAAGATGGCAAGAATGGAGGAAAGGTAGCTAGCATATAGGGAAGGGAGGGGTGGGGGCGGGTGGGGGGTAAAATTAATAACAGAGTGTGTGACAGATACCATTGCCCTGTGTACATGCATGAACGCACAGATGGTGTGACTCTACTTTGTGTACAACCAGTGAAACAATAGCTGTACTCCATTTGTGTTTAATGAATCAAAAAGTAAATAAAAAAAATTTTAAAAAAGTTAAAAAAAAATGAACATGTTTTAAAGGTTTTCTTTAAGTCATCAATGAGGAAGCTTCCAAGGTATTATAATCCAAAGAACAGATACACTTATTAATAGAAACATTTAAATAAATGTATAAAAAGATGCAAACTGTGTAACAGTGAAAGAGAGCTAGTTGTCCTGCTACATAATTCGCTTGCATATGAATAGACTAGAACTATTTTCCTTTGCTATCCAAACCTTAAAAAAAAATCACACACACATTATGGAGAGCAGTATGGAGATTCCTCAGAAAACTTGGAATGGAACCACCATTTGACCCCGTTATCCCACTTCTCCATTTATACCCAAAGGACTTAAAATCAACATACTACTAGAGTTTGCCAAGCAAGCACAAACGACCCAGAAAAGCAAGTCTTTCCCTCCTGCAGGGCTTCTCTTGCACCCTCTACTGGCAAAGCTTAGCATCCTGCTGCCTAGCTAAGGGAACAGATTGAAAGGCCCCAGATCCATTTTCACAGTTTAGCTAGTGATGGGAAAATTTAGGGAAGAGAATAAAGCTAAGCAAAAAGTCATCACAAATCTATAAAGAAAAGACCAGAAACCCAATAGAAAGAAAAGAGAGATGCACAGAGAAACACGGAAAGCAGAGGCAAGAGAAAAGAAAGGCTGTCTGGGATGTGGATCAGTTGGTAGAACACTTGCCTAATGTGCAAGGCCCTGGGATCAATCCCTAGTTCTACCAAAAATAGACAAAAAGAGAGAGAGAGAGAGAGAGAGATGGGCAAGAGAGCTGACAGCCTTGGCTGTCCTTTGTTCTTTGACTCTAAAATAGACACAATGTACCTTTTAATAAATGTCCCATTTTGGCTTAACCTAGTCTGATCTGATTTCAAGTCCACAACAAAACCATGCCACTGGGTAGTGGCTGGCAATTAGGGCCTTGGAGGCAGGGAGAGCCCCCTACAGTCTGAGACTGCAAAGAGAGACAATTTCACTTTACCCTTCCCGCTGTCTTCATAGATGAGAATGGCACGACTCCTCAGACCATGCTCGCGCTGTCCGGTACGCCAGAGCAGTCAGCGGTGAGGTCAAGTGCGCCTGCGCGGGTTTCCTGTGCGCCTGCGCACAGCCCCACTTCCTGTACCTTCTCGAGGCGTGAAGGTCGCCAGTTGCCGACTCGGGTCTCTCGACGACGGTTGACCAAGCCAAGGGAACTCGAAGATTTAAGGTATGTGCGCTGTTGTGGTGGGGGTCACGAGGGAAAGCCCCTCCGTTGACCCTACTTACAAACTGCCGCGGGTCCCTGGGTGGGTTGGGAAGGTGTTTTGGAACATACAGATGACATAAACCCCGAAAGGAACCTCGCCTCCTCACCCGTAAGGAGAGGCCCAAACGTGCCCCTCTGGCTTCCACCCGAGGCAACGTGCTGGGGAGCGGGAAGTGTTTGTAAATTGAGCAAACTTTTTGCACACCCGTAGCACACAAACACGTGGCTAAGCCACTCAGGTCTGACTGGAAGTAGAAGTTGGGCGACGAGGGGTCCAGGGAAGGATTTTTCACTTTAAAAATTCGTTTCTCTTGCTTGTAGGTAGCCAGAGGTGTAATGGACCTGGTAGGCACCCTTATGTTTAGGATACACGTTGCATTGGTGTGTCTGTGTTGGGAAAAAGTGGCATAACCTCTGTTTTGTTTCCTAGAATAGAACCAAGAATATTTTCAAAAGCGCCCACTGTATCTAGTTTCAAGTCAAGTTAGAGAATCAGCAGAGGTAGTCCCTCACCTCATGTTTCCCAAGTTTTCTTTCTACAATGATAATTGGAAGTTAATATTGACCTAAGTCTGATATGCATCATTCCTTAGTTGTGTTTATGTATGTATTATTGGGTAGGCAATTTGGAGCAGAGATGATCTTAATTAACCTTGTATCTTTCCTTTTCACATGTGCAATGGGCAAGTATTTGTTGAATTGAGATTGAAATATATTAGGAGGCTATAGGTGGAAAAATCACAGCAGCAAATACATTGTAAAAGAAAAAGCAACAACAAAAACCCTTATTTGTTGAAATTGTGAAAACCAAGTGGAAATTTATCATTGCATTTGTTTTGATTTTTTTTTATTTTTTAGTTGTTGATGTACCTTTATTTTATTCGTTTATTTTTATGTGGTGCTGAGAGGGCCTCACACATGCTAGGCAAGAGCTCTACCACTGAGCCACAACCCCAGCCCTGTTGAGAATATTAAGTGATGATTTAGTCTTTAGTAGTCTCAAACGAATGGCCAAAGCAGGTGATTTGCATAGTGTCATGAAGTGGGACATAGACCATGTTCTCATATGGCTAGTTCAGTACTGTATATTTCCTACCTGTGCGTTTTCCAGTGCTGTAGTCCATTTCCCTCTTTAGAGATCTGATTCAGAGTTCTCGTGGTATGTCCTTGATTCTGAAAGAAATTTTATAGACATTGTGAAAATCTGCACAAATTAGGAAGCAAGTTTATGGTCATCTCAGTCATTACTTCTTTTGAACAGAGCTGGAAAAATTAGTTTTGTTGTAAACAGATGCAGAAGCAAAGGACTCCCTACAAGTTTACATTATCAGGTTTCAGTGTACTTTTCAAACAATTTCCATAATTAGTGTGCTGGGAATTTATTTTGTTGTTGATACAATATGAGTTACAAGGTTTTCTTTGCAGGTTTGGTCAAACAACTTCATTTGCAAATTTAGAATGCCAAAATTTAGTAGACTGATACAGAAAAAAATGAAGAGAAACTTAAATGAAAATTCAACTTGAAGCATAGCAGGTATTGAATGACTTTATTTTTGAAGCTTCTTTATTTTGTATATGCCATGTAAAGTTTGTGTAGTTTGTAGGTGAAACACTTTGAAAGGAACTGGAAGAAAGTTGAAACATTGAGTCTTGCTTTTTTTTTTTTTAAGGTCCAAAGAGGTAAAATAAAGCTCACTCAACCAAAAGTATTTAGTGGCTAAGGTGGGAGTGAAATAAAAACTTAGATTCACTCTGGTATTCTACAGAACCTATGTGCTTGAATTGTTCTATACTTTTAAAATAAAAACAAATTAATAGATCTATTTTTATTGTATTTGTGATTGACATGTTAAAAATATTTCCAGAAATACATGTTTCCTAAGAACTATCATTTCTGTTTTCCTAATTTATTAGGTAATATAAGGACAGGGCAAGAATGATGAGAACCAGAGGATGAGTGTGATGCACAATGAAAATAATATTAACTATTTTTTAATGTTATTGTGGACGTTTCTATACTTTTAATTATACATATTAATTCATTTAATTTTTCCACCAACCCTCTAAGATAGGTTTTTTTATTGTCCCTGTTTTTCCTATAAGAAACCAAGACATGAAGTGGTTAAACAAGAAATCTATTAAGTGGTAGAACCAGAATGTAAACCTAAGAATCTGGTTCTAGAATTCATGTCTTAAAAATTACATTATTCTGCCTCTCATTTTGTGTCATATTGGCACAAAGAGTTTAAGGAAATAGCCCATGTTTTTACTTTGAAGTTGTAATTCAAATATATAGTTTTTACCCAGGTAGTCTGACTCAATAGCTCACATAATTTAGTATTTGATCAGAGAGGTTTGGTGCTCTGTGTTACCCTGTAGTAAAGTGATAGCAGATCAGCTAGACAGTGGCTAAGACTTAGAAAGTTGTGTGGTGTCTGGGTTCTTCCAGTGACTTTCTTTGATGCCATAGACAAACTTTTTGGACCTCTTTTCCTCTGAGTCTCCTTATAGGTTTAAAGTCTATACATTGTGACTTTTGGCCTGACTTGAGATCCTAGTTCTGACATCTGGAGGAAGCAGAGTTAGTTTTTGTTTTTTTCCTTCACATTTGAATTGGATATTGTCTAATCCAAATGGGGCTGCTTGTTGAAATTGCAGAGTTTGGGTTCCAGACAAAATTATTGAAGTAAAATTTTATAAGAATGGGTCTTAGAACTTGCATGTGAAGCAAAATTCTAGATTAAATTTAAGTCAAATTAAACTTGGAGAACTATGACCCTAAAAGATGTGCTGGTATTATCCAGAGAGTGGTGGGGGTTTTGAAAAGCATGATTCAAAGTTTGATTTTTTTCTCCCCTCTGTGTACACCGTGGATTATCTACAGCTGATATGGTAATAGATAAGCACAGGAGAGAAATAAGGAAAACCAAAAGTGGGATGAGAGAAGAAATGGGAATTAATTCCAAACAGAAGTAGTTAAAACAATGTTAAGGTAAAACAAAACAGTACTTTTTAGAGAGTAAAATGAGCCTTTTTAGTATTTTAAAAAGAATGTAAAAATCAATTCAAGGGCATAGAAATACATCTATAATAAGTATATTAAAATATAGAAGTGGACCTTAAAATTGTGCATTGTATATTGGTAATTATAAGTAGATCTGCTTACTCTTTTGTTATGTACTAATTTATTGGTATATTCAATGTAGGCTGTTTGCATGTACCATTGTTCAATCAGAAGAAGAGGAATTGTCAGCCATTAACATGTAATCCACTTGAAATGATCCATGTATCAGTACTGCTTCTGACAGTTATGATTTCCATCCTATACCAACAGGTAAGAACTGAGTAGAAAGTTTTGAGGAAACAGGAACTGGGGTTGTAGAAAATTGCAAATTTTCTTTAACTATAATGAGAAAGGTTTTTACCTTCTTTTACTATTCCAAATACAGACCTTTCTTAGCTTTTCCTGAACTTTCTGGTACAAGAGTTTGAGTTTCTGTGCACAAGGGTTGCTTAGCATTTAAATGGAGTATCTTAGGTTTGTTCTAATGAAGTAGTAACCTAGATTGCAAAGATTTTTTTCCAAACAGATATAGATTATGTGATCTGTACATTTGCTAGTAAAGAATGGAAAAACTCAAGTTGCCTTAGGAACAGGGATAAGAATGCATGGAACAAAGGAAAAATGTGGAAAAAATAGACTTTAGGAAGGGTAGAAGAGCAAGAATTTCTGGTGCTTGGTTCTAATTTCTTTTTTCTCTTCTTATGGCACTTTTGCCTTTCTTCATTTGCTGGTTCTTTACTCTCTTCTATGGTGTGAAAATTTATGTGTTGAAATTTAATCAACACTGTGATAGTGGTATTGAAAGATGGGGCCTGTAGGACAGATTAAGTCAGTCATGAAGGTTCTGCCCTCATGAATGGGATTGGTGACACACACTGTGCATGTATCTGAGGGAACTTTTTGGTTCTTCCGTCATGTAAGAGGTGCCATCTCTGAAGCAGAGAGTGAGCTTTGGTCAGATACCTAAACTATTGGTGGTTTGATATGGGATGTCCCAAACTCCAGAACTGTTAAAAAGTAAGCTTCTATTATTTTCAAATTACCCAGTAAAGGTATTTTGTTATGGCAGCCTAAATGGACTAAGGCATTCCCATCCAGTTTGCTTCCTTATAGCTTCAGCTAGCACATGAACTAAGTTGCTGTTGCTAGGAGTTTACATAATCTTTTAGTTGTAGCTCAAAAAAGGTCATTGATTGACTGCCTTCTGTATCTTTAGATTAAATCCTAGAGAGAGGGAGGCTTTGGTTCATTTTATCATTGAAGTGAGACCACTGAAATCCTGGCCTAGCTTTATGGGTAGGCCTCTCACTTCTGAACCAATTAACTATGCTGGTGAGTGCTGGGAGATAGGTTTGCTGACTTTGTATTTCCCTCTGGATGAAGGCATGGGCAGGCAGATATTTGGAAATATATTCGGTGCATATGACTATCTACATTTAAATTTGAGAGATACTTAAAATTATTAATAGAATATTACAAAACTAGAATTCTTATATATAGCTGTACTTGTGTTGTTCATTTCTTTGAGTGTTTTTGCATGGACGTTAATGTAGTTCTAAAATTATTTTTTTCTTCCATGTTAGAGGAGTTTGAGGTAGACAGTTCCTCTTATTCCCATTTTTATGGATAGAAAATTAGAAATTCACATGGCAGGCACAAGTCAGCATTTATCTGGTCATCCTCTCCCATTGAAAAAATTCTCCACCAGTCTTCTAAAGACTAGGAATGGAACCATCCTATGACTGAGCTATACCATTTCTTAATATTCATCCTAAAAGAATTACAATTACCATACTATAGTGAAACATGCAAAGCCATCTTTATAGCAGTACAACTCACAATAACCAAACTCTGTGTATACACATAACAGAGTTTAATTCAGGCACAAATAAAAATGAAGTTATGCCATTTGTAGGAAAATGGATGGAACTTCAGAGCATTATGTTAAGCCAAATAAGCCAACTCAGAATGTTAAGGGTAATATGTCTTCTCTCATGTGGAAGCTAGAGAGGGAAAGGAAAATAAAGATGGGGGTGAAATCTCATGAAAATCAAAGGGAGATGAGTAGAGAAGAGGAAAGGGGTGGTAATGGATGAGGAGGAAGGTAGGGAAAGGGTAAGTACTGGGGAATGATGTTGGCCAAAGTTTATTGTTATTTTGTATATATTTATGAATATGTTACAGCAAATCCCACCATTATGTTCAACTATAATGTGCCAATAAAAATATGGAAAAAATAAAAATGTTCACCACCACTGAAAATTTTTTTATAAGTAGTATGAATGATGACCTTGAAAAATATCAAGTAGGAACTACTACATAAGGAGATGTGCATTTTCCTCGATTACTGAACCCTTCAATCTCTGACTACAATTACTATTTGCCACGCTATAAGATTCTTATGCTGGGTAAGAGAAAGGACTGCATCAGGGTTTTCCAATTTTTTGTCTTGGCTTAGTAATTGGGCTGGAATATAACCAGTCTGTAAAAAAAGAATTAGAAGAGATTAGAGTATAATAGAAAACATCAGTATGTGTCGTACATAGGAAGGAAAAGATTTAATGGTGAAATTTTGTTACGTTCTTTTACGTTCTTTTTGTCTGTCTCTATTCATCATTCTCACACACATTGTGTGTCCTCTATGAGTTATGATGTATTTCTTGCTTTGGGATAGAATAAAAATTGGGGTAGACTGCATTTATGTTACCAAATATTAGATATAATATTAGAATCTTTATCTTACAAAGTATAACTTTCTATATTAGTATTTATTTTCTTTGCTTAAAATATAAAGGAGAAGAAAGACATCTGTAAAAATCAATAGGGCAGGCTATGGCAAATTCAACAATGAAGTGCTATTGAAGATGATTCCTTTATCTTCAAATTTTGCACTTCCAAAGTTAAATAAATTTGAAATAATTATTTTGAACAGGCTACCTATTTTTACTTTTGTGTTCTTATTCATTTGAGATGTGACCTGGGAAGCTACAAATCCAGAGGAGGCTGCATTAATGGAAACAATGGACACAGGGTATGTTGAAAAAATAAAGCCAATGAATGTGTGTCCGATGTCATTTTTCTGTGTATATTTTACATTTATTGACTTGAGAACAAATTATTTAACAGGACTTATTTCTTTAAAAGGCAAATACCACCTTCAGTTTCTCATCCCTCCAGAAGTCAAGATTCTGTCTCTAAATCAATTCAGTCAAATACTGCAAGAAGCCAAAGTGGCAAGAAGCCAAAGTGGAGGTGAGTTGGCTTAAAATTTGTCTATTCTTGTCTTTTTCCTCCCCTCCTCTTGGCCCTTCCCCACTCCTTTATCTTTTCCTCCTTTTTTAGACAGAATTGCATTGAGGAAATTTCTATATTAATAACTATGGTATTTACATTTAACTTATGGATATTCCCATTATACTTTTAAATCATCTCTAGATTACATACAATAGGTAATTCAATATAAATTCTGTGTAAATAGTTGTCATACTATATTGTTTAAGAAATAATGACAAGGAAAAAGTCTGTCTGTTCAGAACAGACGGCTATTTTTTTCCAAATATTTTTGAGCTGTGGTTGGTTGAATGTGTAGGTTTGGAAGTCTATGTGTACAGATGGCTGACTGTTCTGTTTTATCTACACATTCAAATTTGCCAATGAGTCTCATATGTATAATGCCATGTTGCTCTTTATCATCTTTCCGTTTCAACTTGAAGAACTCTAGCATTTCTCGTAATGTGTAACCTATTGAGATCCTTAAGCTTCTTGACAATTGCTGGTAATTTAACCTTAGCTTAAATGCTCGTGAATCAGAAGTTTTCATATCTTCATAGGCATTTGGGGAAGGAGGAGGAGAAGTTTAGTTTCTTTCTCTTAAAATTAACATGTTGTCTTTTCTTTTGTATCTTTTGTGTTTTGTGCTTCTCCCCTCCACTCACTCCCTTTCTTTTCAGTGATTTTGGCTTTGAACCTAAGTTCTAATTTCACTCTGAGGTGTTTTTAGTCTCACTTCTCCAATAATTATGTCCAGCAATTTGCAGGGTCTTCATATTTTTTAAATATGTTAGACATGTTCTCTTAAAGAATGTTAACCCCAGCAGCTCGGGAGGCTGAAGGCAGGAGGATTGTGAGTTCAAAGCCAGCTTCAGCAATTTAGTGAGGCCCTTAGCAACTCAGCGAGACCCTGTTTCTAAATAAAATATAAAAAACAACTGATGTTGTGGCTTAGTGGTTAAATGTCCCTGTGTTCAATTCCCAGAGTACACACAAAAAGAAGGTTATGGTTATAAAATTTATAAATTATACAATTTACAGTATAAATTTTAGAAAATGTTAAAATTATATATGTATATATGAATTTTTCATTGATTTTCATCAAGTCTTATGGCAACTTAAGGAGATTTTGTTTGTTTTCCTGCTGCTGGGAACTGTGAGTAATTGACTGTAGTTCAGTAGGTTATCCAGAGTGTAGGAGGTTTATTTAGAATAGCAATTTTCAAAAACACAATTAGTAATAAATGCTGGCAAGGATACAGGGAAGAAGGAACACTTATACACTGTTGGTCGTATTGTAAATTAGTACAATCACTCTAGAAATCAATATGGAGTTTCCTCAAAAGACTGGGAGTGAAATTACCATATTTCCCAACTCTGCTACTCCTCAGTATTTGTCTAGAAGAACTTAAATCAGCATATTGTAGTAATCCATGCATACCCACATTGATAGCTGTGTAAGGCACAGCTGTGGACCAAGTTTTGGAACTAGCCTGGGTCTCTGTCAGCAGATGAATGGAAAAAACAAATGTGGATATGTCTGAGTGGAGTTTTACTCAGCCATTAAGAAGAATGAGATTTTATCAATTATAGGAAAATAGATGGAACTTGGGAGCTGCCACCCTGAACCTGTAGATTGGGAATGGAATCTGTTGAGTGGCTTAAGTCAATCACAGGTCACCCCTGGATCTTGGGGTGTATACAAAGCTCATCCAAATCTAAGAATGGAATAGATTTGGTTTCCAGTAGAGGTTTCCTAAAGGAAAATCTGGGCCTTATTAGGGTAAATATAAGTGGACCTCTAAATATCAAATGCCCAATACCAGTACTCAGTAAATGTTATTGAAGGAATATATAATGTAGTTTGATAAAAATTTCTGAAGCTAAGCATGGGTTAGGATTTGCATTTTATAAAGAGAGCTTTGTAAAGAGGTTGAACCATTTGTTTAAGGGCAGGAAATGGGGAGATGTAAGTGAAAGGGGTACAAACTCTGTCTTGTAGGATGAATAAGCATAGAGGTCTAATTAATGTATTGCTGGAGGACTGGGGTTATAATGATGTACGTTGAAAATTGTGGAGAGTAGATCTTAGGTGCTCTTACCACATGCAAAATGTAACTATGGAAGATGATGGATATGTTAATTTGCTTATCTGTAGTTATTATTTCACATTTTCAATACCATATATGTTTGTATCATGCTTTTATCCTGAATACATACAATAAAAATAAATGTAAAAACCAATTTTTTTGAAGTTACAAAATAGTAAGTTGAAGGCCTGGGACTAGAACGTATGACTTCTGATTGTAAGTGTTTTTCCATTTAGATATCATGCTCGTTATAATAATGTACTTATAATGTAGTAGACTCATCTGGGGATTTAACTACTGTAGAGAACACAGTCTATGGAAAAAACCTTCAGATGGCCCACCATTGTCAATTGTACAAACTTGACGTATAATCTCTTTCTAAATATTATAGGGTTCAAATTTTTTTCTTTATTATAAAATTGTTTCAGAAATATCATTCCTTTTTAAAATGTCTTCTTTATTACTGTAAATAATACTATAAGAGGTTGATATGTGATGTTATTTAAATACCAACTTCTTTGTTATATTTTATTTGCATTTCCAACATTGATTTTTCCCCCTCATTTCAGTGTGGATTAGTAGCCAACTTCGATTTCTCTGTTACACCTGCCCATATTATTCAAAGAATTTATGAGAGATGGGATAAATCCTCTGCCTTGTGTATTTTACGAAATCGTGAGTATTTTTTAAAGCATTCTTTGCAAAGGCTATACCAAACAAAAATACAGGCTATAATTTCATTGTGAGAGAAATTGCATTTATTTAGTACTTTAAATATTTTGTTTCATTTTTGTTCAGGTAGTAAAGTTGTTCATTTGTTTAACTAAGCTGGAGAGCCTCCTGTGTGCCAAGCACTGCACTGGGTGCAAGGGATATAATATGAAATATAAGTGGTAAATGGCTCCATCTCTCAAAGAATTTCTAATCTCAAATAGACAGATCCATAAATGTTATACTATAGTATGATTGAAGTATCTTATCTTAGGTTGCTATACATGTAGACAAGAAGGGTGGGCCAGATCAGAGAAAAACTTTCAAAGGAGATCATTACCTGTATTGTCGTAGATATTTAAGAACCCATAAGAGCCAGCTAAGCCAAAGTGTTGGTTGGGAAAGAAGTAGGGAAGATGCATTTTAAGGTGAGGGGCCACATATGCAAAGACACGAAGCTGAGAAAGTTTGAGTTGTTGAGGGAGCTGCAAGTAGTATATCATCAACTGTAGCGTGGAGTTAGTAAGTGAAGGGTTTGAGGTTAGGAATTCTGAAGTTAAGGCAGGAATGACCTAAGATATAAACAAGAGGCAAGATGACAAAGAATGCTAGAAATCCCAAAGGGGGCTGGAGACCTTATGAGACCTATATGTTTTGTAAAAGGGCTTGACTTTAATTCTGAAGTTGGCCTCAATTCTGAAGTCACACTTGGATTCCAATGTTTAGTATACTTCACCATTTACCAGCTTATAGCAGAAGTAAGCTGCTCAAACTAGTTGAGCTTCAGGTTTTTAAAAATCTGCAAGTGGGGACCTGAATTCCTTTTTGAGAGGTTGTTGTGGAGATAAAATGATAAAACACATGCACAGTGCCTGACACACAGTAAGGGGTCAAGAAAAGTAATTTTCATGTTAATTGTTTTAATATCTTGAATGTTTATTGTTTTCCAGTTTAAGCATTTTTTTAAAACCTTGTTATTGAAGTATCACATATACACAAAAGTGCCCAAATCATACCTGTGTAGCTCTATGAAGCATCAAAGTGAACACTTCCCATGTAAATAAGTAAAATGTGATCATCACCTCTGAAGCCCCATTGTACCTCTTCCCATTCACTGCCTCCTACCTAAAAGTTATTACTATCCTGACTTTTCATGTTAGAAATTACTTATGCCTGCTTTTGAACTTTATATAAGTAGTATTAGGTGGTATACCTTTTTTTAAATGTGTGGTTGTTATCACTCAACACAATGTAGGATTCGTCTGTTATTACCTGCAGCTAATTCCCTGTTTCTGAACAAAAAAAACTTCCAGATGTTTGTTAAAATTTTAGATGCTGAGATAAGTTATTGTACTAAAGTAATGATTGAAATTTAAGTAATACAAATTAAAGCATTTTCTGATATTCACTATTTGTATAGTTATGGAGCTACTGTTTTTCTGTGTTTCACTTATTGAATTAAAATATTTAAATCCTTTTTAAAATGTGGAAATAGTTTTTAAAAGATAGGAGGCATTTGCTAAAAGTCAGCAACCATTTCAGATAAAAATGCTCACTATCATAGAAATAGAAGGGTGCTTCTTTGACGTAGGATAATAATATATCGGAGGCAGCCCAAAAGCCAGTGTCTCACTTAAGGGGGGGATCACTAAAGGCATTCCCCCTATCAGTAACATTCCTCTTCAGCACTATTATTAAACATTGTTCTGGAACTGCCTGTCTATATAGTTAATTTAATTACTGCATCTTTTTATTAAATTCCACAAACAGCATTCTATTCTATTCCTCTGGTGTATAAAATAGTAGGAAAAAGCTGAATCAAGGATTTAAAAGATTCTTGCTTAATATAGTTTTAAGCTATAAAAGGTAATAATTTTTATGGAGGCAACTAACCTTCCATAGCTTCAATCACAGTTCAAAAGAGATATCAAGAAACACATCCTCTGTTCCTTTTCCTTGATATCAGTTTGTTTCATTTCATTCTATGCCTTCTAATCTGTATCTTATGTCACTTTCCTTCCTTCTTTCCCATCCTCTTTCTGCTTTTTGGACAGGCTACCGCAGTCATATCCCAGTTAGTCTCTTTCCTTGGTCTACAAAATAGTAGATGAAGAGATACAGACTAGTGATATCTCCTAAAATGTTTTAACAGCAAGTAACAAGATACAAATTCGAATGCTAGGAATTTGGGTTCTTTCCCGCTAGTCACAATCTTTACCTGTACTAACCTGCCTGGCATTTTGCATTCTGAAATACTTCTCCATTTTCTCCCTTTAACACAAACCTGTTTTTTTTTTTTTTTGTATTTTAATGACATGTTTGTCTCTTAAGAAAAATGTGGAACACTTCATGCATTTGTGTTATCCTGGTGCAGAGGCTATGTCATCTTCTCTGTCTTATTTGGGTTTTAGTACATGTGCTACAGAAAAAGCACTACTTTGAGTGTTTAATGAGAACCTACTTTATGTCAAACATTTTCTCAAGTAGCGGAAACCAAGTACTAAACAGAATAACAAAAATTAGGAGTCCCAGAAAAGACACTGTTTTCTTATATAGAATATGACATATACTTTGAACCAGAACCCATTTTGGTGCTGTTTTTCCCACAGACATGATTCATAAATTTGGGAATCAAAGGGATGGTAGCAGGATATCTCTCATTATTAAGCGAAATAACACACAGAATTTTTGCTTCCCACCACCACATTTTTGGGGTTTGTTGGTTTGCAGATTAGAGATCTTACTTTCCATCATACCCTGTGATTAAAAAGAAGCAGAGGCTGAGACAAAATCTTATTTGCAAGTAGTTTGGGAATTATATCTCATTGTGAGAAGTGAGGGGTAGAGGGGTATGAAATAGGGAAGAAGATACACCTAATACTAGGGTGACTTAATGGTGTGGCTTTGTTAGGAGTGACTGAGCCAAATATTCCTCAGCATTCAGCACCTGTAAGAATTGACTCATTGGCATTAACTCCCTTGTAGTTACCAGTTCTGCATGAGTGAGTGTTGAGCTGGTTTTCCATGATTTTCCCTCCATGGAATCAGAGGGATCCAGTGGCAGGACACAAGGAACATGTGAATCATGTCTGAAGTAATGCTGTCAGGCTGACTGCACCAGGCTGGTGTTTGAAATCTCTGCAAAAGTGCTTATGACAGCCAGGTCTATAGTCAAAGATGATGGCTAAGAGAATTTGAAGTGGCACACAAGAAGTACATCCAACAAATATTCATCAAACACTGACCATATTCTGGTATGCTTGGTACTGGCTCTGTTGCAGCCAGAGAACCTGACATGCACGTTCCTTCATGGAGTTTATGCTCTGGTGGAAAGTCAGGTACAAAAAAGAGACCAAGACAACGGAGTGCTATGTGATGAGTGTAGGACTCAGGTCATGTAAGGAAGCAGGCAAGATATAGCTAAGCAAGTCACAAGTAATTAAGAACCCCAAAGATGGTTCTGTGTGTGTAGATTATATACATTGCTATTTAGATGGTGAGGTGGCCGCCACTATACCTGTCCTGAAAGCTCTGAGTGGGGAGGAACTGAGGGTCAAGCCAAGCACAGGAGCCCCAGGGGTGCTGTCAGGTGAGACCCCAGTCTCAGATCATGGCTACTTCCCACAATGCCCTTGAACAGAAAGTCTGCAGATTCCTCCCCACATGGTCATCCTCCTCCCCTCCCACTCTTCCCATTCTTCTCTTCAGGATACATTTTCAGATATGATAAATTCCTGTTTTCAATCCCTGTTTCCCAAGAATTGTCCATGTTGTTTTGAATTTCACCACTTCTAATCTTTTTATTACTGATAGCATTCATTACTATTATTATGCAGTGTATTTTCTCAAGATTGTATCAGTTAGCATATGGACATGTCTATGAGGTAAGCATTTACAAAGGTTCTTAATCTTTGCCTATATAATTGAGTTATTCAAAGAGCTTTAAAAATGCCATTGGCCCCCTCAAAGAGATTTTGATCACATTTAGTGTGGGATGGCACAGCAAACAGGAATCAAAAATAAATCATTAAGACTCCCCAGTAAGAAAAATTTTAATTTATTTTACTGGTAATTAAATCTTATGGAAAAAATTAAAAAGTGTAGTCTGCAGACCAGCAGAGTTAGCACCACCAAATGTAAAATTTTATCTTTTAAAATGTAGAATTTTAAGTAAGTCCCACACCCAAACTATTAAATCCAAACCAAAATTTAACAACCAGGTGCTTCATATGTTCAGTTGACTTTTTGAAAGCACCATTCTTTATAAGTCTTTTACATAGTCCAAACTTAGAACTACAGATGTAGAGGTGAGGAAGATGAGAGGTAGCATGATGGAACACTGAAATGCTTGTGCCTGATCAGTGGCACGACCTGCAAGTGGTATCTGTACTTTGTCCTAATAAAGACCCTTGAAGCCAGATGTACATGACACTCATTTCCCAGGCAAGCAACATTCTGAGAAATTAGGTGTATCCAGTTTCATTGATCACTTTCCTATCTGCAGTCCCAGTGCATTATGGTAAATGTAAAAACCATTAATGTGACTACATTAGGCATCATCAGCAGGGTGAAAATTCCAGCAATTGGATTGACTTTATCTGTTTAGGGGAGGAGCTTCCCAGGTGCCTTAATGTTCCCCTTTATTTTCCTTAATTCTGAGGCACTCTGAATATGGATATCTGAAAACAATTGGAGTGAGGACTCAGAGGTAGAAAATACCTTTGTTACTTTAATTCTCCCTAAATTACTAAATCTCTCTATTGGATTAACATTTTTCGTACTGATATCGATGAGTCAGGTGAGTGTCAACATAAGAAGCAAAACGTCACTGTGTTCACATATACCAGAATGGGTAATTGTCTTTTTAGGGTAAAGACTAGTGTGGTGGAGTTATCAAATATTTTCCATGGGTGTGAAGCCATGTATTCTGTATCAAAGGATCAAAATCTAGTGTACATGATTTAAGCTAGTGAGTTCCTCTGGGAGGATTTTGTAGGAGTAGTGATTCTAACTTCAAAGGGAATTTTCTGCCTTTGAACTTTTTTCTGATTTTATTATTTATTATAAACCTACATTCAAAAGAGTATTTTAATGGGTTCTTTTTAGTTATACATAACATTAGGATTCATTTTTGATGTAATCACAAAAGCTCAGAGGATAATTTGCGCCAATTCAGTCCCTACTACTTCTCTTTTCCCTCCTTACACCCTCCCCTGTTCCTTTCCTTGACTCTAATGATTTTTCTGCTATTTACCTGTAGTTTTTATTTAATTAGTGCCTTGTGAATATACAAAATGGTGAGATACACTGTAGGATAGGCACATACGTACATAGGAAGGTAAGGTCAGATTCATTCCAAAGCTTCTGTCTGTGAATTTTGCTGAATGTATATCTCACAATTAATGATCATGAAAAATAACTGGGGTAAGCCAAGTGAAGTGGAAAGAGGGAAGACAGGGCTAGGCAAGAGGAACAGCAAATATTAAAGGCTGGAATCTAGAAATTATGATCTGTAAGTCCACAGTGTTGCAAAAGAAGGGATGTGAGAGTCATTGTGGAGTCAGTATATGCGGTGGAGGTAGGTAAGGGTCACAATGTGAAACTTCTTGTTCTTTCGTATCTTTAAAAGGAATCTTACCTTGATCTTAAGAAGATTGAGTATCCACAAAACTTTGGGCAGAATGATGACTGGATTTTAATGTCAGAATGCCAGAGTGGGATGAGTTTGAGGAGAGAGAGCATAGAAGCAGGGAGCTGAAACAGTAGGCTGATCTAAAATCCAGTAGGCTGATCAATAAGTCCTATGTTGTCAGGCTGGTCCACATTGTAGCAGTTGGGATAAAGAGTGGATGAATTAGAGAATGAAGTGGCAGAATCTATAGGGCTTGCTAGATGAGCTGTTGATGTGAAGGAAATGAGCAGATGACATACAGCTCTCAGGTTTCTGACATGAGCCTGGATTCCTTTTACTGAGGTATGAGAGAATGGAGGAGTGGATTGGGAGAATGTAGAGTGAGTCATGGATTTCATTTGGGATGTGTTGAGCTGCACATAGTTGTGGTATACCAATAGGGAGCTAATCAGTAAGTGGTTGGTGATAAGGAACTGAAGGTGATAGAGCTATTTATCACAGGTTTAGATGGCAATCAGTGCCATGGAATTAGGTGAGCACTTACAGAGCTGTATCTATAGAATTATAAGGGAAGAATGTTTAGGGGAAAACTCAGGAAACAGTGACATGTAAGACACTGTCAGAGAAGAAAGCAACCATAATTATTGACAATAATGTCCATGGAAATTTCAAAAAACCAGTGTGATCCCACAGAATCTAGTAGATGAGAGTATTTCAGAAGGGAGAAAAGAGTCAGTATTGTTACATTGAATGATAAGTGAGGAAACTAAGTCTGAGAGATGGCTTGGATTGAGTGATGTGTCATAATCTCATTGAATACTGAGTGTATGATCAATGAGATCAAATACTGCAAAATGCAAGGAGACTGCACATCATAGAAGTAGGTTTAGCTTTTTATTTGTATTTTCAAAGAATCCTACTTTCTCTTAAAGATACTGGAGATAGGGCATGACAGGAAAGAACCAATCTATCATCTCAGAGTTCCTCCTCCTGGGCCTGCCCATACAGCCAGAATATCAAAACCTGTTCTATGCCTTATTCCTGATCATTTCAATTACTACTGTCCTGGGGAACCCCATCACCATCATCCTCGTTTACATGGACTACCATCTCTACATTCCCATGTATTCATTTCTCAGCAAATCGTCCTTCTCTGACCTCCGATTTCCTCTGTGACCATTCCTAAACTGTTGCAAACCATGCAGAGGCAAGTTACAACCATCTGCTGTGCAGGCTGCCTGACCCAAATGTACTTCTTCCTGATTTGTGGAGACCTGGAGAGCTTCCAGGTCTTCCAGGTCCACTGGTCATGCCCTATGACTGCTATGTGGCCATCTGCTTCCCCCTACACTGCACCACCATCATGAGCGTGCCCGCGCGCACATTCATTCTCTCTCTCTCTCTCTCTCTCTCTCTCTCTCTCTCTCTCTCTCTCT